>ML255506.1:0-21769 GCA_005239495.1 Nicotiana undulata
TCGGAGGCTGGTCCATCTGATTTTCAGGCCGGTGCCAGATATTGATAGCGTGGTCATACTTCATGGTGAGTTGTTTTCCTGGAGACTTCCTAGCAGCACCCTGGAGTTTCTTTTGTTATGCTCTCCGTCTATTTCATTCAAACTGAGACCCTGTATATGTTGTAGTCATTGTATATTCAGTAGTTGCCTCTGACACTCGTGACACTAGTTCCTGGCACACACGCAGTATATATTTTTGGGGTTTTTGGATGTATATCTATGTGTATGTTTTTTATTTTGGCCTTGTATCTTCTATGATTTTTCCCTTCACTCAAGACTAGTATCATGTTAGTTGTTATAAACTTGAAATAATTCACTCGTTTGATCGAATGGGAAGGGTATCACTTAGTGAAAGTTATATCAGCTTGCCTAACCCCGCTGTTGGGCGCCATCGCGACCTGAATTAGGATTTGGGTTGTGACAACATGGTATCAGAGCCTTAGGTTCACGTAGTCTCACGAGTCACGGGCAAACCCAGTAGAGTCTTGCAGTTCGGTATAGAGACGTATGTACTTATCTTCAGGAGGCTATGGGGCATTAAGAAACTCCTTTTGTTCATGTCCTATCGCGCAATCAGTGATGTACTCAAACCTGTTCTTCTACTCTCTCACAGATGGTGAGGACGTGTGCTTCACATGTTCCTGATCCAGGGGAGGCTTCTACCCCCACCGCTCGAGGCCGCGGTAGGGGCAAGGGTAGGGCTCTTGTTCGTAGTAGGGGGCGAGGGCATCCCAGAGCTGTACCGGTTGCACCGATTATGGATCCTTATGTTGAGGAGCAGGATGAGCTGCCTCCAGTAGTTCCACCACCAGCTGAGTTTATGACGGCGCCGGGTTTCCAGGAAGTCATGGGCCGTATGCTGAGGTTCATGGACACTATGTCCCAGGCAGGGGTACTTCCATCAGATCTTGCTACTTCCCAGGCAGGAGGGGGAGTTCAGATCCCTACCGCTTAGGCTACATGACCAACACCAGCAGTACATCGTACTCCATATATTCCACCAGTGATCGCGATTCAGCCTGGGGTGGCAGCACCAGAGCCCATGCCAGTTGCAGAGATAGACCAGCAGAAGCTGCTGGGTAGATGGACCCAGATTCGCCCTCTGACCTTCGGGGGTGAGCGGGGAGAGGATGCACAGGATTTTATCGAGAGGTGTAGGGACAGACTGCACACCATGAGGATATTAGAGTCACATGGGGTAGACTTCACGACATTTCAGCTTGAGGGCAGAGCTCGCCGCTGGTGGCAGTCTTATGTACTTAGTAGACCAGCAGGGTCTCCACCAGTTACTTGGGAGCAGTTTATTCAGTTAGTTTTGGACAGATACATTCCACCATCTGAGAGGGAGGAGCTTCGGGGTCAGTTTGAGAGGTTAGAGCAGGGGCAGATGTCTGTGTCAGATTATGAGGCCAGGTTCTCAGAGTTGTCTCGCCATGCTCATGATATTGCCCATAGATGCTGAGAGGGTTCGACGGTTTGTGGCAAGCTTACATCCGGGTATCAGGACTTCCATGGCCAGAGAGGTGGAGATGGGTACCCCATATCAGCTTGTAGTCAAGATAGCTCGACGTATCGAGGGTTACCGTGCGAGGAGTAGTTTCAGAGGGGATCCAGCTAGGGCCAGGGGTCAGTACGGAGGTGTCCTGTTCAGCAGGCCTTCCTATTCAGCACCTCTAGTACCTCCTAGGGTTGTTCCAGTCAGGCCCCAGTTTAACACCATGCCAGAGCGCTCCTATCATCCTCCAGCCATCTAGAGTGCACCCAACAGTTATTCTAGACATCAGAGATCCTCCAATCCTTATCCTAGTGCTTTACCAGAGGATTCACACTGCTCTTCAGCTATTCAGGGTTCCTCCTCTTCGGGGCACTGAGCAGTAGTGCCAGGGGGTTTCTTCGAGTGTGGGGATCTGAGTCACGCATGCAGGTTTTGTCCCAGGTACCAGGGCAAGGCCGTGCAACAGAGCCAGCAGCCTATGATTACAGCACCAGCATCACGACCACCTAGGGGTGGAGGTCAGGTTGGAAGGGGTCGCCCTAGAGGGGGAGGCCATCCAGGAGGGGGCCGTTCAGCTCCAGCTCGTCCTGGGGGAGCTCAGTCATCGGGTGCTCCAGCCAGATTTTATGCTATTCCATCCTAAGCAGACACAGTGGCATCAGATACCGTGATTACATGTATTATTTCGGTCTGTGGTAGAGAGGCTTCAGTGCTATTTGATCCAGGGTCTACATATTCATATGTTTCAGCATTATTTGCCCATTCTCTAGATGTTATTTGTGAGTTTTTGGGTTCTCCCTTGTATGTATCCACTCCTGTGGGCGACTCTGTAATGGTAGACCGGGTCTACCGGTCTTGTGTGATTACTTTATGTGGGTTTGAGACCAGAGCCGGCCTGTTGTTGATGGATTTGCTATCCCCTCATCATGCTGTCCTGGATTGCCATGCCAAGACAATTACATTATCCATTCCTGAGTCGCCTAGGTTAGAGTGGAGGGGTGTTTCAGTTAGTGCCTTCAGCCGGGTCATTTCCTTCATGAGATCTCGGCACATGGTCGAGAAAGGGTGTGTGTCTTATCTTGCTTATGTGCGGGACACCACCGCCGAGTCTCCTACCCTTGATTCAGTGCCTGTCGTTTGGGAGTTTCCGAATGTGTTTCCTTCAGATCTTCCGGGCATGCCTCCAGATCGAGATATAGATTTCTGCATTGATTTGGCTCGAGATACTCAGCCTATTTCTATTCCTCCCTATCGTATGGCTCCTAGGGAGCTAAAGGAACTGAAGGAGCAACTTGAGGAGTTGTTGGCGAAGGGATTTATTAGGCCGAGTGTGTCGCCGTGGGGTGCTCCAGTCCTATTTGTGAAGAAGAAGGATGGGTCTATGCGGATGTGTATTGACTATCGCCAGTTGAATAAAGTGACCATCAAGAACATGTATCCTCTGCCGTGCATTGATGATTGGTTTGATCAGCTACAGGGTGATCATGTGTTCTCTAAGATTGATCTGAGGTCTGGTTATCACCAGTTGAAGATTCGGGCTTCTGATGTCCCGAAGACTGCATTTCGCACCAGATATAGCCACTATGAGTTCTTAGTGATGTCCTTTGGCTTGACTAATGCCCCAGCAATATTTATGGACTTGATGAATAGGGTATTCAGGCCGTATATCGACTCCTTCGTTATTGTTTTCATTGATGATATATTGATCAACTCACAGATCCTGTGAGAGCACGAGCAGCATTTGAGAGTTGTACTTCAGACCTTGCGAGAGCAGAAGCTATATGCTAAGTTCTCCAAGTGTGAGTTCTGGTTAGAGTTTGTGGCATTTCTGGGGCATGTGGTGTCCGGTGAGGGTATCAAGGTTGATCCGTAGAAGATTAAGGCAGTACAGAGTTGGCCGCGTCCTACTTCAGCTTCAGAGATCAGGAGTTTTCTAGGTTTAGCAGGTTATTATCGTCGATTCGTGGAGGGATTCTCTTCTATTGCTGCTCCACTGACTAGATTGACTCAGAAGAATGCTCCATTTCAGTGGTCCGATGATTGTGAGGCGAGCTTTTAGAAGCTCAAATCAGCATTGACTTCAGCACCAATATTATCATTGCCTTCTGAGTCTGGAGTGTATATAGTGTATTGCGATGCCTCGCGCGTCGGGTTGGGATGTGTGTTGATGCAGGATGGCAGGGTTATTGCTTATGCTTCGCGACAGCTGAAGGATCATGAAAAGAATTACCCTGTGCACGATTTGGAGTTGGCGGTGATTGTTCATGCTCNAGATGCATTAAGCAGGCGAGCAGCTAGCATGGGTAGTTTGGCCTACATCTCAGCTGAGGAGAGGCCTTTAACCTTGGACATTCAGTCCTTGGCCAACCGTTTGGTAAGATTGGACCTTTCAGAGCCCTGTCGAGTTTTAGCTCATGAGGTAGCTCAGTCGTCATTATTGGGACAGATCAAGGCTCAACAGTTTGATGATCCCCGCCTACTAGAGCTTAGGGATACGGTGGTCCAGGGCAGGGCCAAGGGGATTACTTTGGGCGAGGATGGTGTTCTGTGACTCCAGGGCCGATTGTGTGTTCCTAATGTTGATGGCCTGAGGGAGAGGATTCTAGCAGAGGCTCACAGTTCTCGGTATTCTATGCACATAGGAGCTACGAAGATGTACCGTGATTTGAAGCAGCACTACTGGTGGAGGCGGATGAAGAAAGACATTGTTCAGCATGTGGCTAGGTGTCTTAATTGTCAGCAGGTTAAGTACGAGCATCAGCGGCCAGGAGGCTTGTTTCAGCAGATGCCCATTCCTCAGTGGAAATGGGAGCGTATCACTATGGACTTCGTGGTTGGGTTGCCTCGGACTTTGCGGAAGGTTGATGCGGTTTGGGTCATTGTGGATAGATTGACCAAATCAGCACATTTCATTCCTATGGCTACTACTTATGCTACAGAGAGGCTAGCTCAGATTTACCTTAGTGAGATAGTCCGGTTGCATGGTGTGCCAGTGTCTATCATTTCAGATCGGGGTCCTCAGTTCACTTCGCACTTTTGGAGAGCTTTGCACAGCGAGATGGGTACTCAGATAGACCTCAGTTCAGCATTTCACCCTCAGACTGAAGGCCAGTCAGAGCGTACAGTTCAGATTTTGGAGGATATGCTCAAGGCTTGCGTGATTGATTTCGGGGGTCAGTGGGACCAGTTCTTGCCTTTAGCGGACGTGGCGTAAAATAATAGTTATCAGTCTAGCATCGAGATGGCTCCATTTTAGGCTTTATATGGTCGGCGATGCCGTTCTCCGATTGGGTGGTTTGAGCTTGGTGAGGCCAAGTTATACGGTTCAGATCTGGTCAGAGATGCCTTGGAAAGGGTGAAGATTATTCAGGAGAGGCTCCGTACAGCCCAGACTAGGCAGAAGAGCTACGTAGATCAGCGGGCACGTGATGTAGCATTCATGGAGGAAGATAAGGTCATGTTGAAGGTTTCGCCGATGAAGGGCATTATGAGATTTGGGAAGAAAGGCAAGCTGAGCCCCAGGTTTATAGGTCCTTTCGAGGTGCTGAAACGGGTTGGAGAGGTTGCTTATGAGCTTGCTTTGCCTCCAGCCTTATTAGGAGTTCACCTAGTATTTCATGTATCTATGCTTCA
Source organism: Nicotiana undulata (assembly GCA_005239495.1). Classification (NCBI taxonomy): domain Eukaryota; kingdom Viridiplantae; phylum Streptophyta; class Magnoliopsida; order Solanales; family Solanaceae; genus Nicotiana; species Nicotiana undulata. The sequence goes on from ML255506.1 coordinate 5,168, forward strand.
GAGGTATCACGCCGACTTCTCGCACGTGGTTGATTACAACACTATCAATTTAGATGAGAAGTTGGGCTTCGAGGAGGAGCCAGTTGCCATTATTGATAGGCAGGACCGCCAGTTGAGGTTTAAGACAGTTTCTGCGGTTAGGGTCCAGTGGAGGGGCCAACCAGTTGAGGAGGCAACTTGGGAGTCCGAGCGGGACATGCAGAGCAGATATCCACAGCTATTCAGCACTCCAGGTACGATTCTAGTCCCGTTCGAGGACAGACGTTTATTTAAGAGGGGGAGAATGTAACGACCCAGCTGGTCATTTTGCGTATCAGGGTCCCGTTTCCTTAAATGAAACCTTCCATAGCGGCTATTCGTGCTTTATGACTCGCGGGAGCGGGTGGTCCGGGATTTGGGAATGATTTGGATGGTTTAGGAACACTTGGTTCCTTAAGGCTGGCCTATTTGGCCAAGTTTGACTTCGGTCAACATTTTGAGCAAACGACCTCNGTGCTTTATGACTCGCGGGAGCGGGTGGTCCGGGATTTGGGAATGATTTGGATGGTTTAGGAACACTTGGTTCCTTAAGGCTGGCCTATTTGGCCAAGTTTGACTTTGGTCAACATTTTGCGCAAACGACCTCGGAATCGAGTTCTAACAGCTCCAGTAGTTCCGTATGATGATTTCGGACTTGGGCGTATGTTCGGCTCAGGTTTCTGATGACCCGGGAGCGTTTCGACGCCCGTAATGGAAATCCGGATTTCCTTAAGTTTAGAATTTGGCCTGGAACGGGACTTCAGGCTATCAGGGTCCTAATGGAATTTCAGGACCGGAAATAGTTCCGAATAGTCATTTATGACTTGTCTGCAAAATTTGGGGTCATTCCGAGTAGTATAGACCCGTCCGGCGTAATGTAGCGAATTCTAGAATTCTTAAGTTCTTAAGTTTGAATAATTTGGTTTTGGGATTGAATTTCGAGTTCCGTTGTTGCTTTTCATGTTCCGGAAGTTCGAGCGAGTCTGTATCATGAATACAGACTTGCCAGTGCTTTTGGACGGGGTCCCGAGGGGCTCGGGGGTGTTTTAGACCCCCGGGAGCTAAGTTGGAAAAACCAGAAATTTCTCTATCTGGTTTACTTCTCTGCGATCGCAGAAGGTGTGTTGCGATCGCGGAGAAGGGTTTTGCTCGGTTGTTGATTGTTCTCTGCGATCGCACTCTTCCCCTTGCAATCGCATAGGTCCAGGCCCCAAAGCTTCGTGATCGCAGCCCTTTCACGTGATCACATTGAGTCGCAGCTGGGCCGGGTGAAATTGTTCATCGCGATCGCAGTACCTCTGCCGCGATCGCAGAGGTCAGACCAGATGGTCTTCGCGATCGCAGGACCTCTGATGCGATCACAGAGGTCAGTCCGGTTGCCCTTCACGATCGCAGGCCTAGTGTCGCGATCGCAGTTAAGCTTTTCCTGGGCAGTATTTAAATGCCCAATTACGGGTTTTCTTCTTCATTTTCAATACCCAACCTCCATTAAAGCTCCTCAAAGCTAGGGAAAAGCTGTCCAAGGTCAAGTTCCTCAAGGTTAGTGTAATTCCCTCTCTAAATTCATGGATTTATTATGGAAATCTAACTAGTTATCTATTAAAATATCAAAAATCATGAAATTTGGTAGAAAATTCTAGGGCTTTGATAATTAGTGAATTATCCCTTTTTAACCATGAATTCCTAAATAAATTATGTAATTACGATCCTTGGACTTCGGGTAATTCATTCCTTCGAGAATTTTCAAAATCTGAACGCGTGGGACTGGGGTCGAAATTTAAAAAGAAAACCTTCAAGAATACTATATTTTGGGATTTCTTGTTAATTCTTATTCTTGGAGCATAAATTGATTCAATTATGCTATGTTTGGCTAGCTGTGAGCCGTCGAGGGTAGTTTCAGAATTTCAGGCACATCTTTTGATCCGGTCCTTGGTCCGAGGAGTGCTTTTATCGAGGTGAGTCTCCTTTCTAACCTCGTAAGAGGGAAATTGTCCCTCTAGGTAACCTTGTTTGCTATGTGATCTTGTTTGGGGGATACGTACACACCGAGTGACGAGAGTCCGTACGTAGTGGCTATTACTGCTTCGTCCGGGTAGTTAGGACACAACATGCTCATTGTTTTCCTCTGTTGTAGCATAGATATGACTTGTATACTTGTGTGATTGGTATTGTTGTCTTTGAACGTTGTGATACTTGGCTTGATTTAAGTGTGATAAGAGAATCACGGCAGAGTGATGATTGATTATATTATGGGATCGTCGTACACCACGGCAGAGTGATGATTGATTATATTATGGGATCGGGCCGTACGCCACGGCAGAGTGATGGTTGATTATATTATGGGATCGGGCTGTACGCCACAACAGATTGATGATTGATTATATTATGGGATCGGGTCGTACGCCACGGCGAGATTGAGACTAAGGTGGGATTGGGCCGTACGCCACAGCGAGATTGAGACTACCAGGGTGGGATCGGGCCGTACGCCATGGCGAGATTGAGACTACCAGGGTGGGATCGGGCCGTACGCCACAACGAGATTGAGACTACCAGGGTGGGATTGGGTCGTGCGCCACGGCGAGATTGAGACTACCAAGGTGGGATCGGGCCGTACGCCACGGCGGATATCAACTTGTTTGATTTGAGACTGTTATTTGATGCCGGATATTGATGTACTTGATTATTTATTTTACTTGCCTACGATTTTCTCTACATCCTGCTTACCTTACGACTGTTGGACCTTAGTGAGTATCGAGTCGACCTCTCGTCACTAATTCTTCGAGATTAGACGGGATACTCACTGGGTACATAATTATATATATGTACTCATACTGCACTTTCTTTCCTTTTCTGTACTTGGATGTACATGTCCGGAGGCTGGTCCATTTGATTTTTCAGGCTGGTGCCAGATATTGATAGCGTGGTCATACTTCACGGTGAGCTTCTTCCCTAGCGACTTCCTAGCAGCACCCTGGAGTTTCTTTTGTTATGCTCTCCGTCTATTTCATTCAGACTAAGACCCTGTATATGTTGTAGTCATTGTATATTCAGTAGTTGCCCGTGACACTTGTGACGCTAGTTCCTGGCACACAGGCGGTATATATTTTTGGGGTTTTGGGATGTATATCTATGTGTATGTTTTGTTTTGGCCTTGTATCTTCTATGATTTTTCCCTTCACTCAAGACTAGTATCATGTTAGTTGTTATAAACTGGAAATCATTCACTCGTTTGATCGAATGGGAAGGGTATCACTTAGTGAAAGTTATATCGGCTTGCCTAACCCCGCTGTTGGGCGCCATCGCGACCTGAATTAGGATTTGGGTCGTGACACCTATTTGAGGCGATACTTAATTATTCTCTAAGTTTTATAATTTTTATCTAAAAGAGGTATTTTTAGCTTACAGGATATGTACATAAACCGCTTTTGATATTTATGGAATTATTTTAAAACAAGTCACGATGTCGCGCACTCGTTTGTTTTGGTACATGTTGCGAACCGCGCCACATGAAATGCACCCGCGATTTGCGACATGTTTATTGTTTATTGAAATTATGGTCGAGTCACATGAAATGCACACCCGAATTGAGATTTACGTATCATGACTATGCAACGGGAACTATACCCATAGTCACGATAATTTTCTAATCTTTGAGATTATTGTGAAGGCAAAGGGTTACAGAGCAATTGAGAAAATGGATCAACTTTCGTTCTTATTAACTCGGGCCTGATAGAAACTATTGTGGCCCAAAGCCTGGCGTGCCTAATATGGCTACTCAATAATTTTTTTTGGAATCTTGTTTTAAATACCATCCCACACTGTCCAAGTAACATGTAATTTTTAAGTTTAAACTACAAGTAAAAGAACTAATGATCAGAAATTACCCGTGCCAAAATATCAGAAATTTTGAATACCCTTTTAGGAAATCAAAATATCTAGATACCCTGTTAGCTATTCTACCTAATTATGGACTAAAATATTTAATACTAGTACTTGTACAAGGATAAAAACCTTTTTAAGTGGTGGGATTTGGAAGCTGGTGGAATATATATATATATATATATATAGAAAAATCAAACAAAGAAACCATAAATTGACTACAGTAGTTGAAAAAGATAAACAAACACAAAAAAAAGACTCAAGACTTTTGGCATCATTCTCTAGCCTAGATTAGGGAATGGAAGAAACTCAAGAACTACCCAGTAAAGTATCAAAACAATCGGCTGAACCAAAATGTTCACATCACAGTAAAGATCACTAAACATAAACCAAAAATGTAGTTGGAAAAGAAGGGCAATAATAAGACAAACAGTCAATACCCTTGTACTATAAACTCTGAAATCATGTGTAAAAATTAACATGAGAAAAAACGAAATATTCCTCAGTCCACATCTAATCAAACGATCAAGTATAAAGCATGATAACATGTGTTCATATACTGTCTCAATTCGAATATTTTCCAAACAAATACTATAGTCTAACTTGGAGGTACATAAGAAGCTAATATTATAATCATTGACAAGAGAAACAGAACATCAAAACAAGGATAAAATATTATTAGCAATCAACTTTGAACCCAATACCGGAAATCGTAAAGCATAAAGCAACAGTGATGAGAAGTGACTCACGTTTTTGACCGGGACTTTGGACGACGGAAACGACGAATAGATTTCACACGGAGGGCTCACTGTTTGGTGATGAAATTACAGCAGTAGAAGTAAGCCCATATTGTCTTGTTCTTGATGAAAATTTAAGACCCACTTGATAAACAAAGACACCACTGAAACTTCGTCATCGCGACGAGAGGAATTGCAGAGAGATGTTGTGAGTATTCACCAAGGTGAAGGTGAGATAATTAGATTAATCTCTATAATGTACAATCTCACTGTATTTATATGGAGATAGTAGTGAAGTCAAAAATTTTGATCCCTGAAGCTCTCTCAGTGTGCGAGGTCGTTTTGTGTCTAAGGTCCCTCCTCTTTTGTGTCTCTAATTAGGTCTCTATTATATAAAGGAGGGGATTAGGGTTGGAATGTGGGGAATTTGGTTATGCTTGGGATTTTGGGCCCTGGAATTAGGCCAATTTGAAACAAGGGCAAATTTTATCTTTCAAAAATAGTCATCTTACTACTAATTAAATTTCTTTTATCAAAACGACCTAATTAACATTTTAACTATTTAAATTAACTAATTGATTAAGCTAATGTATATTTTTTGTGACTTTTATATATTAATGTATCAATTAAAGGGTAATTAATTTCTAAAAATACGAATTAAACCTAAGATTACATGAAATGAAAAAATGTGATAATTTTTATGATTTTTCTATGATTTTAAAATATTAAACATGCATGAAATGTAACTAAATAAAGAAAAGTTCTTAAAATTAATTAAAAGTTATTTTTTGATTATTTTAGAGTGGTATAGGAACACTTGGTTCCTTAAGGTTGGCCTTAAAGGCCAAGTTTGACTTCGGTCAACATTTTTAGTAAACGACCTCGGAATTGAGATTCGAAGGTTCCGGTAGGTTCGTATGATGATTTCGGACTTGGGCGTACGTTCGGAATAGGATTTGGATGACCCGGGAGCGTTTTAGCGCCTAATAGTGAAATAAGAATTTCCTTAAGTTCAAATTGAGGTTTGGAACGTGTTTTTGTGTTATCGCAGTCCAAACGGAATTCTGAGACCGGGAATAGTTCTGTTATGTCATTTATGACTTGCTCGCAAAACTTGGTGTCATTCTGAGTAGTATAGGTAGGTTCGGCGTATTGAAAGCGAATTTTAGAACTTGAAGTTCAAAGTTTGATTCAATTTGGTTTTGGGGTCGGATTCTTAGTTTCGTTGTTGTTTTTCGCGTTCCAAGAATTTGAGCGATTTCGTATCATGAATACAGACTTGTTAGTGCCTTTGGACGGGGTCCCGGGGGGCTCGGGTGAGTTTCGGACCCCTCGGAGCTAAGTGCCAAACACCAGATTTCTGTGTCTGGTTTCCTTCTATGCGTTCGCGGGTGTACTCTTGCGTTCTCATAAAAGGAGTTGGCAGGGGTGGAAAAATGCCCTATGCAATCACACATGCATGCACACGTTCGCATAGGGGAAGGCTGTGGGCTGGCCCAGCTTTTCTTCTCTGCGTTCGCATCCTTTCTCTCCGCGTTCGCGTAGGTCTAGCCCAACTAGCCTATGCATTCGCATAGACCCCTCTGCGTTCGCATAGAAGGCCTAAGAGGGTCCTGGCCATTTGTTCTTCGCGAACGCACTGCCCCTGCTGCGTTCGCATATAAGGGGCACCTGGGCAGTGTGCAGACTTAGCCATTTTTCACCATTTTCTTCCATACTTGGCGATTTTTAGAGCTTGTAAAGAAGACATTTGACCTAGCTACTGTAAGGTAAGTAATTCTACTAAAAATTAAGTTTAATACTTAAATTCCTAGGTAGATTAACACCTTAAATTAGTAAAAATCACGGGTTAGAGTAAAACCTATGTTTTTGTGAAATGAGAGAATTACCAAAGAATTTGTTATGAAATCATACAAAAACTATATAATGTTGATCCTTAGGCTATTGGTGAGTGTTTCCTTCGATTATTTCCGGAATTCGAGCATGTGGGCCCGAGGGTGTATTTTGGGATTTTTCAATTTAGGTTGAAATAATCATTTAAATAGAGGAATTTTATACTTTTGAGTATAGATTGATTTATTTATGCAATATTTGATTAGTTTCGAGTCCTTGGGAGACAAGTTTGGAGTTCGGGCGCGTTCTTGATCCAGAAGGTAGACTTGACACGAGGTGAGTCTCCTTTCTAACCTTGTAAGAAGGAATTGTCCCCATAGGTAATTATAAATTATTGCATGTCTGTAATTGCGGGGGCTACGCACGCACGAAGTGATGAGAGTCCGTGCGTAGCTACTATTATGTTATGTTGGGTAGTTTTAGGATTACAAGCATGCTTTATATGTTGTACCTATAATCTTAAATGTAGTTTAGGTTGCCTAATACCCTTGAATTATTAAGTGGACATCTAGGAAGTTACATTCCGAAATTTATATTATTGAATCCATTTCTGTAAGTATATTCTCTACTAAATTCCTGATTTCCTGTTGATTATGTGTATGTATATGGGTACCTGCGTCGCATGTATGATTCGCGAGCGGGGTAGCCCTACTATTATGTCAACCGCGTCGCATGTTCGATTCGCGAGCGGTGTAATAGATGCATCTATGGTTCGAGCCGTTCGACCCTTCGACAGTGCCCATTTATTTTCGCGTCGTATCGGCCGTACGTTCACGGCATATCATGTGTTTGTAAATTGTTTGGGTGTTATGTGAATGTGTGTCTGGTGAATATCATAAAAGAGGAAAACTAGGTAAATTATATGCTAGAGAACTTGACACGTAAAGGTAGTTGTAAATGTTATTTGATGCTCTTGTCTTCATTATTCTTCATGACTGCTATTCCTGCTTAGCCTTACATTTAAACTATATTATTTTGACCCTAATAAGTATGACGTCGACTTCTCGTCACTACTTCTTCGAGATTAGACGTGATACTCAATAGGTACATATAATTTATGTACTCATGTTACGCTTCTGTACTTAATTGTACAGGTTCTGAGGCAGGTGCATATTGGTATCAGTCTGGAGCTCGTCCTTTACTTGTACTTGGTTTGGACTTCTCGATGAGCTGCTTTCCTTGACGTCTTCCAGCAGCACCTTGGAGTTTTCTTTCTTTTTGTTATATCTATCTATATTTTCCTCTCACAGTAGGGCAGACTTGTATTCTTTTGGATTCTCATTCTATTAGATGCCTGTAAACTATTGCCACTAGTTCCTAGCACACAGGTAGTAGACATTATATTTTTGGGCTATAAATATTAATTATGACTTTTATGGCTATTTCTGTTTAAAATGGCCTAAGTTGTCCGTTTTTACTTACTGTCTTAAATTCGAATTTAGTAAGTGACGGAAATATTTTGGTAAATTAAATGAAACTCACTAGTAAAACATGATTGCAAAAGGACTTACAACAATATAACAAGCCAAGTAATTATGGAAGACAACAATGAACATGAAACAATTAAAAACATGAAGCAATTAGATTGGAAACGGGGAGGGGATCATGTAAACAAGCAATTTGGTGGTGCATAGATACTCGTCACCGCACCTTTACACCACTCACATGCAATTTCATGTAACAATTTAGTTGGGGATTCCTATTCCCTCAAGTCAAGGTTAAATCAAGCACTTACCTCAACTTCGCAGGTCACTCACTACTCAATTATAGCTTTTCCTTTTGAATTAACCTCCAATACACTCGAATCTAATCATAATTAACTTAATATCATTAATTAATGCTAAAGGAACTAACTTTATTGAAAATTATAATTTTTCCTAAGTTTTCTAAAAAAAGAGAAAACCCGACCCCGGACCCGCTTGGTCTAAACTCGGGGTTCGGACCAAATTACGTTTACCCATTCACCCACGAACGCGGATATATAATTAGTTTCGAAATCTGACTTCAATTCTAGGTAAAGATTTGATTTTTACAAAATTTCCTAATTCTACCCAAACCCTCAATTTTTACCATGAAAATTCTTAGTTTTTGATTTAAAAGTGATGAAAAACATTGAGTAATTGAAAGAGTAAAGTTTAGAATTGATTACCAACAACTTGGGGATGAACTTTGATGAAGAAAATCGTCCTTAGGGCTGTGGGGTTTGAAACTTTTGAAGGAGAAGGGTTCTGTCCGTTTTTAAAATTTTTAAATATAGCTGGGAAGGCCTTCTATGTGTTCGCGTGGGCTTGCCCGCGTTCGCGTAGGGTCCAGGCATGTTGTTCTTCGCATAGTTGTAGGGGGGTTGGGCATCGCGTTCGCGTCAGGGGGGGTGCATTCGCGTAGAGGAACCTAGGTCCCCCCATCCCCCAGGCTCATTACACTATGCGTTCGCGGGGCCCAAACTGCGTTCACACTGTACAAGAAAAGGGCCAGCATGATTTACTCTATGCGTTCGTGACAAGGTCCATACGAACGCGAAGAGGAAAAATGCCTGGCACCAGAACAACAATCTACAACAATCATTTAAGTGCAAGAAATATCCCGTGGCCCATCCGAAACTCACCCGAGTCCTCGGGCCTCTAAACCAAACATGCATGCAAGTCTAAAAACATCATACAGACTTGCTCGTGCGATCAAATAATGAAAAATAACATGTAAAACTATGAATTAAACCTCAAAACTCATTATTTTTCTCAAGAACACTTAAAGTTCATTATTTCTCAACCGGATGTCCAAATCACATCAAATAAACTTCGTTTTTCACCAAATTTCACAGTTAACCTTTAAATACTATAACAAATCTGTACCAGGCTCTGGAACAAAAATACGGGCCTGATACCAATGGTTTCAAACATTAATTTTTTTCTTTATTTCATTAATATTTCAGCAAAATAATTTCTTTCAAAAATTGATTTCTAAGGCTTGGGACCTTGGAATTCATTTTCGGGCATACGCCCAAGTTTCATATTTTACTGCGGATCTCCAGGGATCGTCGGAACACAGATCCGGATCCGTTTATTCAAAATGTTGACCAAAGTCAACTATAATCAAAATTTAACTCTAGCAAAATACTATTTCTTATATTTTCATAAAAGCTTTCCAGTTTCACGCCCGGACTGCGCATGCAAATCGAGGTATATAAAATTAATCTTTTTATGTCTATTAATCCTAGAACGGAGTCTAAATTCATAGAATGACTCCTTGGTTCATCACAATATCACTTACCAGCAGGCAGTGAGTATTGCCCGATTGGCCCGGGACAGAGAGGAGAGGGAGGCCAAGAGGTCTCGAGAGACTGACCAGTACTCAGGAGTTTGTGCGCCAACAACACGTTATGGTAGGGGTTTTGTGAGTCGCCCTGTTCATTCAGCTCTTCCAGCAGCTAGTGGTATTCCATCTTCTCCTAGACCTCAGGAACCCTATTATGCACCACCGGTATCCAGTATGCCTCCTGCTCGAGGTGCTATTACCGGCTAGTCCAGCAGGCTAGTTCAGAGTCAGCATCAGCCACCACGTCCTCCGAGGGGTTGTTTTGAGTGTGGTGACCCTCGCCACATGTTCAGAGATTGACCAGAGCTAGGATGGGTGCATCATCTCTAACTTATCACGCCCCACGTGCTCCACCGGGTCCTCCAGCTATTTTTCCAGCCCCAACTACTGCCCCACCTTCTCAGAAAACTCGAGTTGGAGGTCGGGGAGGTCGAGGTCGCCCTAGAGCGAGAGGCTAGGCCAGGTACTATGCCCTTCCAGCCCGTTCACAGGCCGTCGCTTCAGATTCATTCATCACAAGTATTGTCCCTTTCTGTCATAGGGATGCATCCGTATTATTTGACCCGGGCTCTACGTATTCATATGTGTCTTCTTATTTTGCTTCACATCTGGGGATAGCTCCGGATTCTTTGAGCTCCCCTGTTTATGCTTCTACTCCCGTGGGAGATTCTCTTATTGTGGACCGTGTATATCGGTCATGTTTGATTGTTATCAGTGGTTTTGAGACCAGAGCTGATTTGTTATTACTCGGTATGGTAGACTTTGATGTTATATTGGGCATGGACTGGTTGTCTCCCCATTATGCTATTCTTGATTGTCATGCTAAGACCGTGATCCAGGTTATGCCAGGTTTACCGATGGTTGAGAAGGGGTGTGATGCGTACTTGGACTATGTGAGAGATGTTAGTGTTGATACTCCTTGAGTCAGTTCCAGTTGTGAGGGACTTTCCTGATGTGTTTCCAGCTGATCTTCTGGGTATGTCGCCCGATAGAGATATTGATTTCGGCATTGATTTGTTGCTGGGCACTCAGCCCATTTCCATTCCTCCCTATCACATGGCTCCTCCTGAGTTGAAGGAGTTGAAGAAGCAGTTACAGGAGTTTCTTGATAAGGGTTTCATCAGGCCCAGTGTATCACCTTGGGGTGCTCCGGTGTTATTTGTGAAGAAAAAAGATGGTTCTATGCGTATGTGTATTGATTATCGGCAGTTGAACACGGTCACAGTGAAGAACAAGTATCCTTTGCCTCAAATTGATGATTTATTTGACCAGTTACAGGGTTCCAGGGTATTTTCCAAGATTTACTTGTGTTCTGGTTACCATCAGTTGAAGATTCGGGAGCCGGATATCCCGAAGACTGCCTTCAGGACCAGATATGGCCACTATGAGTTTCATGTCATGTCATTTGGGCTGACTAATGCCCTGGAAGCCTTTATGCACTTGATGCACAGTGTGTTCCGGCCTTATCTTGATTCTTTCGTCATTGTGTTTATTGACGACATCTTGATATATTCTCGGTCCCAGGAGGATCATGAGCAGTATTTGAGGACTATGCTCCAGACTTTGAGGGAGAAGAAGTTGTGTGCAAAATTTTCTAAGTGTGAATTTTGGCTTGATTCGATGGAATTCTTAGGCCGTGTGGTGTCTTGTGATGGGATCAAGGTAGACCCGAAGAAAGTGGAGGCGGTGCAGAGTTGTCCTAGACCATCATCACCTACTGCGATCCGCAGTTTCCTTGGTTTGGCAGTGTACTATCACCGCTTTGTAGAGGGATTTTCATCTATTGCAGCACCTATGACCAGACTGACCCAGAAGGTTCCCTGTTCAGGTGGACTGAGGAGTGTGAGGAGAGCTTTCAGAAGCTCAAGACAGCCCTGCCTACAACTCTAGTGTTGGTATTGCCTGTAGGCTCAGGGTCCTATACAGTCTATTGTGATGCTTCGAGGATTGGCCTTGGAGCGGTATTGATGCAAGACGGTAGGGTGATTTCCTACGCGTCCAAACAGTTGAAGGTGCATGAGAACAACTATCCAGTTCATGACCTCGAGTTGGCAGCGATTGTTCATGCCTTGAAGATATGGCGTCATTATTTATACGGTGTTCCCTGTGATATTTTCACGGATCATCGGAATTTGTAGTACTTGTTCAAGTAGAAGGACCTCAATTTATGCCAGAGGAGGTGGTTGGAGTTACTCAAGGGATATGACATCATTATATTATACCACCCGGGGAAAACCAATGTGGTGGCCGACGCCTTGAGTCACCGGGCGGAGAGTTTGGCATATCTTGCGGCAGTTGAGAGGCCCTTAGCCTTGGATGTTCAGTCCTTAGCTAGTCAATTTGTGAGATTGAATCTTTCAGAGCCTTGCCGGGTTTTAGCTTGTGTGGTTGCTCGGTCTTCTCTTTATGACCGCATTAGAGAGCGCCAGTATGATGATCCCCACCTTCTGGTTCTTCGGGATAGGGTTCGGCGAGGTGATGCAAGGGATGTGACTATAGGAGAAGATGGTATGATGAGGATTCAAGGTCGGATCTGTGTGCCCAATGTGAATGGGATTCGAGAGTTGATTCTTCAGGAAGCTCATATCCGGGTACCGCGAAGATGTACCAGAACCTGAGACAGCACTACTTGTGGAGAAGGATGAAAAAGGATATAGTGGAGTTTGTGGCCAAGTGTCTCAACTGTCAGCAAGTTAAATATGAGCATCAGAGACCAAGAGGATTACTTCAGCAGATTGAGCTTCCAGAGTGGAAGTGGGAGCGGATCACCATGGACTTTGTGGTTGGACTCCCTCACAATTTGAGAAAGTTCGATGCTATTTGGGTGATCGTGGATCGGCTGACCAAGTCAACCCATTTCATTCCAGTGTTGACAACATACTCACCCGAGAGGTTGGCTGAGATTTATATCAGGGAGATTGTTCCCCTTCACGGTATTCCAGTATCTATCATTTCAGACAAAGGTGCACAGTTCACTTTACGGTTTTGGAGAACCGTTCAACAAGAGCTAGGCACCAGGGTAGAGTTGAGTACATCCTTTCACCCTCAAACGGACGGGCAGTCCGAGCACACGATTCAGATTCTTGAGGATATGCTCTATGCCTGTGTGATGGATTTCGGGGGGTCATGGGACAAATACTTGCCACTTGCCGAGTTTGCTTATAATAACAGCTATCAGTCTAGCATTCAGATGACACCATATGAGGCTTTGTATGGTAGATGATGCCGGTCTCCAGTGGGATGGTTTGAGCAGAGCGAGGCCCGATTGTTGGGTACAAATTTGGTCCAGGATGCCATGGACAAGGTGAAGGTGATTCAGGAGAGACTTCGCACAACTCAGTACAGGCAGAAGTGTTACGCGGACCGGAAGGTTCGTGATTTGGCATTTATGGCTGGTGATCGGGTTTTGCTTCGGGTATCGCCTATGAAGGGCATCATGAGGTTCGGGAATAAGGGTAAGCTGAGTCCGAGATTCATTGGTTCTTTTGAGATACTGCGGCGTGTTGGGGAGGTTGCTTATGAGCTTGTCTTGCCTCCCAACCTAGCAGGAGTTCAACCGGTATTCCACGTCTCTATGCTCCGAAAGTATCACGGTGATTCGACCCATGTTTTGGATTTCAGTTCAGTACAGTTGGACAAGGATCTATCATACGTTGGGGAGCCAATAGCTATATTGGATAGACAGGTCAGAAATCTCAGGTCGAAGAATATTGCATCAGTAAAAGTCCATTGGAGGGGTCAGCCGGTCGAGGAGGTGACTTGGTAGACCGAGCAGGATATGCGCAGCCAGTACCCTCATCTTTTCACAACTTTAGGTATGTTCTTATACTCGTTCGAGGATGAACGATTTTCTTATGAAGGGGAGAATGTAACGACCCAGTCGGTTGTTTTGAGAGTTAGCGCCCCGATTCCCTAATAACTACCTTCCCTACGTTTGTATCTGCTTATGGGACTTGTCGGAGTGGTTAATTGTGGATTCCGGAGAGTTTTGGGACACATAGTCCCTAAATATGAGTTTAAGCTTTAGAAATCGGACCGTAGTTGAAACTGTGTGAAGCCGGGACCGGAATAGAATTTCGTCGACTGAGTTAGCTCTGTTGGGTGATTTTGGGGTTAGGAGCGTGCACGAAATGTGTTTTTGACGTCTATAGCAGTTTTAGGCTTGAATTGGCGAAAGTTAGAATTTGGCAATTTCGGCCGATAGGTGAAATTTTGATCCGGCTCGGAATGGGATTTCAGAAGTGGTAGCATGTATGTAGTGTCATTTATGACCTATGTGTAAAATTTGAGGTCATTCAGATCAGTTTTGACGTGTTTCGGCATCGGTTGTAGATTTTGGAAAATTTCTAAATTCTTAGGCTTGAATCCATGTATAATTCATGATTTTGGTGTTATGTGATGTGTTTTGAAGACTCGACTAAGTTCAGATGAGGTATTAGGACTGGTTGGTAGTTTTGGTTGAGGTCCCGGGGGGCCTCGGGGGTGTTTCGGATGCTTGACGGGGAGATTTTGGACTTAAACACCAGCTGAAGCTTTGCTGGTTCTGGTGTTTCGCACTTGCGGAAGGGGAGCCACAGGTACGGACACGCAGGTGTGCTGAAGGATGCGCAAGTGCGACTTTTGGGCTTAGGCGGCTGGGCTCGCAGATGCGGTGAGGAAACCGCAGATGCGGCCCCCAACCCATTAATGAGTTTCCGCACCTGCGATGTCTTTTACGCAGGTGCGGGACCACATGTGCTGGCTGTTTGACCGCAGAAGCGGAATCGCTGGGCAGATAATACCAATTTCGAGGGTTTGAATTTCATAACTCCTAAAAACGATTTGGAGCTCGGGAATAGGCGATTTTGAGTGGGTTTTGAAGAGAAGATTCATAGGTAACGATTCCTAATCCTAATTCACTTATATTTCATTAATCTATAACAAGTTCTTCAATCTAATCAAGGAATTTGAGGGAAAAAATTAGAAAAATGGGAGGAAAGTTCCCCAAGTAAAAAACTGAGAATTAATTGGGATTTTGACATCGAATTTTGATGATTCTTGTTCGAGTGTGTTCGTGAGTGAATGGGTGTTCTAAATTGATAACTTTCACTTGATTCCGAGACGTGGGCCCGGGGGATTGTTTGGGCGAATTTTCCTAAATTCGCGTAATAGCTTCGAATCAATTAGTTAGATTAATCTTAAAGTTATATTTACATTATGCAGTTTAATTTAATAGATTTGGGCCATTCGGAGTGGGGTACACATGGCAAGAACGTGATATCGGGTTGAGTTGAGCAGTCGAGGTAAGTGGCTTGCCTAACTCTGTGTTGGGGACCTTCCCTTAGGTTGTTTTTATATAATTGTTGTGTGGGTGTCGTGTATGTGAGGTGACGAGTACGTACACGGGCCATTTCTGCAAAATCCCACTTTTCCTTCAAAAATTATACAGTGCCTTATTTCTCTATTACATCATTTCTACGTGTTTAATTGTTCATACTAGATTAGGAAAGCATGCTTATTTGTTTTCATATTAAATTACTTAATTGACACTCTATGCGACACGCTTAGTTAGTTTCCCTGCTTTCCTACTTGTGTTTAGATGTACTGTTAAAATTGAAGTTTATTTGGCATTTACTTCGCACTGCATATTTAAATTGGGGACTACAGACATATTCTGGGAGATCCCCCCCCCCCTCCCGGCACTGCATACTTAAATTGGGGACTACGGACGTATTCTGGGTGATCCCCCCGGTACTGCATATATGAATTGGGGACTACAGACGTATTCTGGGAGATCCCCCCATGTACTGCATATTTATAATTGGAACTACGGGACGGTATCCCGGGAGATTTCATTATGTGGTACTTGTGCTGAGCCGAGGGCTCCATTTTACTGTCTTATTTCAGATTATTCATTTTAACTGTCTACTTTAGAACTTATCTCTTTTCCGTACTATTTAACTGTTTTAATTATAAATCCAGTAGAGCCTTAACGTGATCTCGTCACTACTTGACTGGGGTTAGGCTTGGCACTTACTGGGTAACTGCACATGTTTTTTGTGTGCAGATCCAAGTTCGAGTTCTTAGCCAAGTGGCTAGTGGTCGTCACATCTGTTATCGAGGAAACCGTAAGGTATTTCTGCCCCGTCCACTGGATCCTTCGAGTCACCTTCCATTCCGGTCTATATAGAGATTTCTATGTATTTACTTTTCCGTTGTATAGAGCTACTACAATATAGAAGCTTGTGACTATGATGTGACATTCCGGGTTTTATACTTGTACATGCCGAGCGTCGATGTTATGTTTACTTATATTTTCCTTTCCTGTCTTTATTTTATCGTTTTTGAATTAATCTTTTTCCGCAAATTTAGGCTTACCTAGTCGTAGAGACTAAGTGCCGTCACGATACCTTTCGGAGGGTAAATCGGATCGTGACAGAAGTCAAATATTAAGCATAGATGGTCATAATCTCATAATTGTAATGTGTCTTGCATGAATGTTATGATAAAGAATAACTAAGGTTATTTCAGTAGTTATTTATTTTACCGAATGAAATTGATTTGTCAATATATAATTTAGTAGCATTCATGAAACTCATTATAGGTTCAATGCATAGATTATAATAGAGATGAGTCATGGTATTCCTCATAAAAATGCTACAAGATTAAAGTGGATTTTATAAATAATAGTGGAACTTGTGGCAATTGTAACATAGAAAATATTGTGATGACCCAAAGGGTCATCTTATGTAATTTAAGCCTTATCTGTGTTCCGAGGCTCCGA
>ML255509.1:0-31388 GCA_005239495.1 Nicotiana undulata
CCTAGCGGGTTCAATGTTAGGCGCAGTCACGGCCTAAAGGGTGGGAATTTGGGTCGTGACAGCGAGCAAGTTAAGTAACATCAAGGATGAGTAGCAGGTAAAGAAATAGGACCAGATATGGTAGGGAATCGCTAAAGGATTCCACTTCTGAGTAGGAATCAAAAGGGAAATGGGTGACGACGGATTAGGTTTGTGAAGGGAAAAGGGAAGAGACGAGAGTGTTTGAGGGCGGCGAATAGGTGGGAATGAATTAGGGTTAGGGGTGTTGATTAATTAAAGGGGGGGTGATAAGGAGTCGTTGATCTCCTGAGATCAACGGCTAGGATTAGAGCTTATGGCCGGGCGGGTTAATTTGGGCGGGTATGGGTACTCGGTTAGGACGGGTATGGTGTATTGGGTTGATTAATGGGTTAGGTCTGGCACTTACTGGGTACCGAATGTGGAGTACTCATGCCCTTTCCTGCACATGTTATTCGTGTGCAGATCCAGGTTCCAGTTCTCAGTTTCGTGGCTAGAGGTCATCGAAGCAGCTTTGAGGAGACCGTAAGGTAATTCTGTCGCGTCTGCAGAATCCTCCGGGTCACCTTCCATTCCAGTTTAGATAGAGACTTTTATGTATTTCTTTCTCATTGTATAGAGCTATTATGGTATAGAGCTTGTGACTTAAAAGTGACATTCCGGGTTTGGGGAATCTTGCTTGTACATGCCGAGTGGCATTGTTTTACTTAGTAGATTTACTTTACCCTGTCTTTACTTATTATTTTGTTTAATATCTTCCGCAAATTTAGGCTTACCTAGTCGTAGAGACTAGGTATCGTCACGATACCTTTCGGAGGGTAAATCGGGTCGTGGCAGACCACGTATACTTGCGTGTGCGTTTGGGAGAAACAGTACACGCTCAACATACATACCTAACACTTTGAAAAACACATCTCGCTTACATCTCAAGAAATATTCCCTCATTTCCAAAACCTAGCTAGAAACTAAAACCTTTTCGAATAAGACTCTAATCAGGGGCCGATTTAGGTCATTTTTATGGTGCACGTGAACCAATGGTCTTTTCATCATATTAAGTATTTTATGTGTATATTTCGTAAAATTGATTTGGTATTATTTGTTCGCTCCTGTGCTCCAAAAGCATTATGGTGCACTTGATTGGTTGAAAGTTGAGTTCAAGGGAACATGGATCAATTCTCACAAACAAGTAAAACATGAAAAGGATAGGATAAAACTAATGGACGAACCAGGAAAAGAAAATAAGAAAAGCTCTATTCTAAATCTCTAATCAAGCATGCTAAAAGAAAATAAAAACCAGAAGAATATGCCCTAAAGAATAGGGTTAATTTCATACGTGATTAGTGAAATTTACATTTTGTAATAAAGCCATAACACTATTTTTTGGCTGTCATTAAAGTCCCTAAACTTTATTCTTTGTATGGGTAAAGTCACAAAATTAATTATTTGATTATCTATATCTATATCTATACTATATTAAAAGCACGAAGGCCCTTAGTAAAATATCGTTTGCCTTTTTTATCCTTTAAAAATATATTTAATACTGGACAAAATAAAAGTTTACTTATCTATCAAATATTTAGGACTTCTAGATCAAATAAATTTTATTTATTATATCTTTCCTTATTCAAACTATGTAAAAAGGCCTAAAGTTAGAATTTCAAAATCGAATAAGATTTTACCAACAATCAACAACCTAATCGTAAGGACTTTGAACCAAAAATTTGAAGGAATATCTGACTTTCCATTCAACTGCCGGTTACTTTTTGTGTATGTGTGTGACTTTCTCTTTGTTTATTTTTTCGTAATTTTTTTTTTCTTTTCTGGTTCCAAGAATATTATTTGTTGGTCAAGAAGACTCATTAATGCATTACTCTGTAGTTTATGGCTTATCTATTCTTATTTTAATCATGTACTCGAGATTTCTTTTTATTTTAGTCGTTTATTACTAATTTTTTATATTTTAAATTTAGTCTTAAATGTCATTACTTTAAGTCCAATCAAATACAATACAAATCCAATAAATAATTGTCTCAATATTCATCTAATTAGTCAATATAATAAGTACAATCTTAATTACCATCCACCTTACACATATATAAGATAAGAAAATTATTTTTAATAAGAGTTGTATATTCTTTAGGAATAAAATTGATTATATTGTGTAATCTATCATGAGTAATATGAAACACTTTAGAAAGATATCATAGGTAGAGTAAGATGCGTTCAAAATATCATTTATAAGAACGATTAATATTTGTCGAGTTGCGGTGCCTAATATAATTACTAAGGCTTATTAAATAATGGTACAAGTTAGAACTCTCGTAAATGAAGTAAAATATGAATAAAATATTTTCCATTATTGATAATCTATCAACAATTTTTTTTTAAAATTAATATGACATAAATGCACGTGTACATAGCAAGGTCTCATATGTAAAATCGAACAACCTCTTTGTCTTTTAATCAAATATTAGTCCTGCAATGTAACATTTTTTCATAATGTAGCCGTTACTAAAAACGAATGGAACAAAGAACCACCACAGTGGATCCACATCTCTAAATATATGATTAATAATTATTACTTTTTAGGAACTTGTAATTTTTGTGTTAATCTTTGCTTATAACAGAGATATATTTGAGTATGTTTATGTTATTTTTTGAAAAGTTTATGTTTTTAATATAAGGTACACGCGCAAAGCGCGTACACTAAATATAGGACGAAAGACCTTAGTGAAATGTCGTTCGCCTTTTTTACCCTTTACAAATTGATTTTTTCATTGGGGAAAATAGTCATTTAATTATTTCTCTAATATTTAGGACAATAGTTATATAATTATTTTTCTAATATTTATGACTTTTAGTTATTTTCTAATATGCAGGACTTTTAAACCAACTAAATTTTCTATATTAAAATTTTCCTTATTTGAACTATGTGATATACCATATTTGTTTTTAAAAAAAATTAATGACACATCATAATACGATTTTTAGGTTTAAAAGCTTAAGGAAAAATATTGCACATTCACATTAATAAGACTTCTAAGCCACAGAGGCTAAAAGAAAACGAAAACTTAAAAGAGTAAAATTGAAAAGAAAAAAGAATAAAAGACTGAAACATTGTAAATTCACATTTTGAAAGTTTCAAAACACATTGCACTACTTTTAGATATAGAGTCCCTATTTTTACAACTAAGATGGTCCAATATCCATGTTTGTATAATAAATGTGATAAACTCCTGATTTCGTTATTTATGATGTCTTAGTGTTCTTCAAAGAAAGATTATGATTTAGTAGTATGTTCAAAATGTTTCTTTGCTTTACCACATTATTGTGTACAAGTTCCAACTTTTAGGCTTATGGTATAGTACTGACTTGTAATTTGACATTTTTGAAGATGCATGTTTGTAGGGAGGAAGGAAGGGGCATAACATAGAGGAAGAGAATGGTGCTAGCCAATGGTAGAAGAAGAGGTTGAGGCCAAGATCTCAGGATTCGGGCCTGTAAAATCAAGTGCATATGAAAATATCATATTTTAGCAGTCAGATGGATGCCGATTTGAGTCTTTTTACTGGTGTCTACGGGTAAGGTGTGTTATATGCTACTGGACCTGTAATTGAGAAAGTAATTATCAGCATATTATCATTAGGTGGTTAAGCAGAGTCTCAAGATACTTGATACCTCATCTTAGTTTGCAATTTCTTTGTCATATTATACTTTTAGTATGTTGTAAGTGTTTACTCTTAAATCTCATCGTAGACTGTATCCTTATTCTATAAACTGTATAAATTTAAATATTTCTATGCAGAAGACATGAAACTCTTATATGCTCATTCTACAAGTTGTATGATTCCCAATGTTTCATGTATTGAGACTGTGATGAGCCAAGGGGCTATTTTATGAATTTAGACTCTGTTCTAGGCTTAATAGCCCTAAAAAGACTAATTTTAAATACTCGATTTGCGTGCGTAGTCCGGGCGTGAAACCGGAAAGCTTTTATGTGAAAATATGAGAAATAGTAATTTCTAGAGTTAAAATTTGATTATAGTTTACTTTGGTCAATATTTTGAGTAAACGAACCTGGATCCGTGTTTCGACGATCCTGAGAGGTCCGCAGTAAAATATGGGACTTGGGCGTATGCCCGGAAATGAATTCCGAGGTCCCAAGCCTTAGAAATCAATTTTTGAAAGAAATTGTTTTGCTGAAATAGTTATGAAATAAAGAAAAGAATTAATGTTTGAAACCATTGGTATCAAGCCCGCATTTTGGTTCTGGAGTCCGGTATAGATTTTTTATAGTATTTAAATATTAACTGTGAAATTTGATGAAAAACGGAATTTATTTGACGTGATTCGGACATCCGATTGAGAAGTTACGAACTTAAAGTGTTCTTTAGGAAAATGATGAGTTTTGAGGTTTAATTCATGGTTTTATATGTCATTTTCATGATTTGATCGCACGAGCAAGTCCGTATGATATTTTTAGACTTGCATGCGTGTTTTGTTTAGAGCCCCGAGGGCTCGAGTGTGTTTCGAATAGGCCACGGGAGGTTTTGAACATGTAAAATGCTGCTGTAATTATGTTTCTGGTTCCCAGGTCCCATGTGCTATGCGATCGCATAGGTAGGTTCGCGATCGCATAGTGTAAACTCAGGGGGTCTCTTTTTTTGTACAGTGCGAACGCGGTCTAGGCCCCGCAAACGCATAGTGTAGCTGGGCATGGGGAAAGGGGGTCGCGTTGTGCTATGCGAACGCACATAGTCCCCCGCGAACGCGATGGTCTAGGAGCTTAAGCTCCGCGAACACGGCCCCATTAATGCGAACGCATAGGCCGTTGGACCAGGGCCCTACCCGAACGCGACAAGTTGAATGCGAACGTGAAGGGCAACTGCCCAGGCATATTTAAACAGTGTAAAAACGGGTAGAACTCTTTCTTCTTCATATATTCGAACCCCACAGCCCTAAGAACGAATTTATTCACCAAATTTCATTCTCAAGTTGTTGGTAATCAATTCTAAACCTTACTCTTTCAATTACTCATTATTTTTCATCACTTTTAAATTAAAAACTAAGAATTTCACGGTAGAAATTGAGGGTTTGGGTAGAATTAGGGAATTTTGTAAAAATCGAATCTTTACCTCGAATTGAGGACGGGTTTTAAAACTAATTGTATATTCGGGTTCGTGGGTGAATGGGTAAACGTAACTTTGTCGGAACCCCGAGTTTAGACCAAGGTCCGGGGTCGGGTTTTCACTTTTTTAAGAAAACTTAGAAAAAAAAAATTCAATAAAGGTAGTTCCTTTAGCCTTCACTAATGATACTAAGTTAATTATGATTAGATTCGAGCAAGTTAGAATAAAATTCTAGAGGAAAAGCTGTGATTGAGCAGTGAGTGGCCTGCGAAGTTGAGGTAAGTGCTTGATTTAATCTTGACTTGAGGGAATAGGAATCCCCAACTTATTTGTTATGTGAATTTGCATGTGTGTGGTGTATAGGTGAGGTAACGAGTATCTATGCACCACCAAATTGTCTGTTATACATGCTCCCTTCCCGGTTTCCAATTTAATTGAGTCATGTCTTAATTGTTCTATGTTCATTATTGTTTCTATGACTACTTGACTTGTTATTTTGTTGTTAAGTCTTGTTGTATTTATTTTGGAAGAGTAGTGGTTGTTTTCTTGTTTTCCTTGTGGAACATAAAGGTTGAGTAGTTTGATATTGTTTTATGAGATATATATTTATGTTATTGTTGGTTTCATGGTTGAGGTGATATTGATGAAGTTATGAGAAAATACAGTTTCTTATTTATAATTGTTGAGACAAAAAAACATATTGTGAAAGGCTTGGCCTGAGATGTGAAATTTATAAATAAACTGATATGATATGTCTGGTGGGATCGGGTTGCACGCCGCAACAAGAAATGATAAGGGTGGACATGTGGGATCGGGTTGCACGCCGCAACTGGAGCAATAAGGGTGATATATTTTGGGAGGAGCAATAAGGGTGGACATGTGGGAGCGGGTTGCACGCCGCAACAAGGAGTGATAAGGGAGGACACTTATGTTTTACTGATTTTCAAATAAAAACAAAGATTTGAAAACTTATCATTTTATTTTATTTTACTATTTTTCATATTTTGGCACTACTTTTATTTAAAGTTGAAGTTTGGAAATTTCGTGAGAATTGGTTATAGATGAGAGCAATTTTTAATTGATGCTACAATTATTATTTATTTATTTTAGATTTCCTTCTTGCTTCATTTATTATTGTTCACAGGTTATATTGTTAATGCCTCGTCGTAGCCTCATCACTACTTCGTCGATGTTAGGCTCGACACTTACTCAATACTTGGGGTCGGTTATAGTGATACGACATGCTGCACTCTTTTGTGCAGATCTAGGTACCAGCCAGCTGTAGAGATATTTAGAGCAACTATTTATTTTTCGGAGACACGAGGTATTTCTGCCGGCGTTCGCAGATCCCGAGAGTCTTCACTTAGTTCGTAGAGACTATTTTATATTTTCTCAAAACACTGATATTATTTCTTTTAGCCCATTATGTGTAGTAATCTTAGAAGTTCGTGAATTGTGATACCAGACCCTAGGGTAGTCATGGAGGCTTTTATATAATTAGTTCGTGGTTCGGTTTAGTTAATTGTTTATTATTTATCATTGGAATTATTCATAAAAAATCAGTAAATTCAGTTTATTTTATTATGTCTAAATGAATAATCAACGTGAAGTAGTTAATCGAATTCTAACAATGGCTTGCCTAGCAAGTGTGGTGTTAGGCGTCATCACGATCCCTAAGGTTGTTAATTTGGGTCGTGACAAGTTGGTATCAGAGCCCTAGGTTGCTTAGGTCTCACAATTCACGAACAAGCTTGTTAGAGTCAGAAGGATCGGAATGGGGACGTCAGTACTTATCTCTCAGAGGATATCAAGTTAGGAACAATTTCACTTCTATTCTACTATATCGTGCGAATTTATTCTATCATTGATGATTGAACTCGTCTACTCTTGTCCTCTCGCAAATCTCGACAACACGCAAAACGTCTACAACCGGACAAGAAATAGAGCCACAATGACAACTACGATTAGGGGAAGAGACAGAAGCAGAGCTCAGTCTAGGGCTCGAACATCAGCATTTATTGTAAAGCCTCAAATGGATCTAGACACGGAGGTTCTAGTTCAGTCGGTACATGTTGGACTAGTCCAAATTCCAGAAGGATTCATAGCTACTCCAATATTGCATAACAAGGGAATAGTTGAAAGCAATGGGGTTGATTTTGCTGTGTTTCAGATGACGGATTCCACCAAGAGGTGGTGTGAAGATTATGTAATTACTAGACCAGTTGTGGCTCTGACTGAAGATGCAGACGTATTGAGAGATCACCCAGTGAATCATGTAGGGGTGCAACGGACCTTGGCATTTGGTTTATTTATACGAGCTGTGGAGTTTAACATTATGTAATATCAGACATTGTGACCTATGGCTTCGTGCCAAGTAGGGAAGTCCACCGTCAAGGAGTAGATTGTAGGGTCATGTGTTATATCGATTTTGGCTTGGAATGTATAAGGCCTGAGATTTTGTAAGAGATAAAGCTAGGACTTGCGGTATGCCTGCCTCATTGATAACCCTATACCTCAGTACCAAAGGAGTTAGATAGCCAACTTTAAATCTACAGAAGGTCTACTCAGCGTGGAAGTCACGATTGCAGATTTTGGCAGTGCTCCAGAGGGAGTACAGTGGTTGACGAGCTTTTAGCCTATTGCCAAGAATTTTCGGTATAGAGCTCTACTTTTGGGATCATTGTGCATCAATAGGGATAAGAGTTACCCCAAAGAATAATGAAGAGTATATAAATAATTGGGGTAGTTCAACAGTGTTGAGTCAACATAGTAAAAGAAGGAATTGGCCGGCGGTGTTTGTGGCAAGCCTACAAAGAGGACGACTAGACAATGGAACATCAACTACTTGACTCAGTTCTCATAAATGCTTTTGAAAGAGTTTGTTTCTCGGACTCTCCATAAAGCGTGGCGCATATGGTTTGAACGGTTGCGTTAGGTTATATGACGGTGTCAGAATATGCCATCAGGTTCGATAAGTTAGCCCGTCATACTCCTGCTTCGATTCATATAGCTAGATAGCAAGTCCACAAACTCACTAAAGGACTCAAATATGATTGTAAAAATTTTTTGTACGACTCAGGGCAGGTTGATACTTCATTTCGGCTAGTGATAGAAATTTCTTAGATGTTAGAATATGTCCGGGATGAGGAAAAGAGGAAGCTAAGAAGACTAAGAGGTATCGAGGTTCTTAAAGATTCAGTGGATTTTGCTTTGCAACAACAAATTATTTCGACAGGGCTCGGGCAACTGACCAGCCCAGTCAATATATCTGATTACTCGGGGTGCTTCAATGAGTTCTTTCAATACACCACCGCTACGAGATTCCTCCAACGGTTATTCCAGCTATTTGGTATAAACTTGGTACGAGCAGCTGAATCATTTCATCAGAGCACTCAGGCTACGTGCCCCATTGCAGTTACAACTCAACTTACATGACCATCTAGGGAAAAATGGGGTCGGAATGTCCAAGGTGGAGATCAGATTCCTAGAGGTGGAGACCCAGCTTGTTGATATATTTTTTTATGGTATGGCTAAGGTCATTATATCAAATGGTGCCATTACAAGAACAATCTCTAGTTATTATAAAGTGATAATTTCCTTAACTTGATTCGGTTAGGAGTATCTAGGAAAGTCCCCCTAATATGCTCCATTCTCGAGTGAGCTTCGTAACTCTAAAATCTACTTATGTGATCACTTGTATTGAGAAATTTTATGGAGATAGTTATGTCTATCATTACGTGTTGTAGTTTTGTTTAACGAAAAATATTTAAAAGAATAAAATGGAATATTTCGATTGGCACGATATGCATATTACTTGTGATTCAGAATTAAGGGCGAGATCCTCGCATTTTAATATGATTTGATATATTTAAATTGGGATACGATCCGCGGTGGAAGTTATGCAAGTACGAGATCCTTATGATGAAAAATTCTTGTGTTTAAATTCTCTCTTGTGAAATTAAAATTTGCACTATAGTACTAATAGGGAGTCATGCCTGTTAGGTTTATTCGAAAATTTTTGTATAAAAATTATCTGTGCATAATTTGACAATTTTGTGCTATAATTATTGAGCTTTAACCTACAAGGTAGGTGCGCGCCCATGTGGCATTAAATGAGACACGTTAATTCGGGTAAATAATTATGAGGTCTTCATGCATCACATCTCGTTATCAATATTGTGAACAGTTGAAAGGGGATTATTGTTACGTGAAGTTATTTGATGATTCTGTAATTGATTATGAACAACTATTAAGATCATATTGAACCAAAAAGGTGTTCCATTCAAATGGTCAGACGAGTGCGAGGCGAGCTTTCAGAAGCTCAAGACATCCTTGACTTCAGCACCGGTGTTGGTGTTACCATCGGATTCGGGTTCCTTCACGGTGTATTGTGACGCTTCCTGAATTGGACTTGGAGCAGTATTGATGCAGGATGGTAGAGTGACTGCATGTGCATCTCGACAGCTGAAAGTCCATGAGAAGAATTATCATGTTCATGACTTAGAGTTGGCAGCCATTGTTCACGCATTGAAAATCTGGAGGCACTATCTTTATGGCGTGCCGTGTGAGGGTTTTACTGACCATCGCAGTCTCCAGTACTTATTCAAGCATAAGGATCTAAATTTGAGGCAGCGGAGATGGTTAGAGTTACTGAAGGATTATGATGTCACCATATTATATCATTCAGGGAAGGCCAACGTGGTGGCCGATGAATTGAGTAGGAAGGAGGTGAGTATGGGCAGCCTTGCGTATATTCCAGTTGGTGAGAGACCGTTAGCTTCAGACATTCAGACATTGGCTAATCAGTTCGTGAGGTTGGATATTTCGCCCAGAAGTGTTCTAGCTTGTACAATCTCTCGGTCTTCTCTAATTGAGCGTATCCGGGAGCGGCAGGATGATGACCCGCATTTGATGGTTCTTAGGGACACAGTTCGACGCGGTGGTGCCAAGCAGGTTATAGTTGGAGATGATGGTGTCTTGAGAATGTATGTTGTATATGTGTTCCTAATGTTGATGGCCTTCGTGAGTTGATCCATGAGGAGGCTCACAGTTCTAAGTATTTGATTCACCTAGGGGCAGCCAAAATGTACCAAGATTTGAGGCAGCATTATTGGTGGAGAAGGATGAAAAAGGACATTATTACATATGTGGCTCGCGCTTAAATTGTCAGTAGGTAAAGTATGAGCATAGGAGACCTGGTGGTTTGCTTCAGTAGATAGATATTCCTGAGTGGAAGTGGGAGCGTATCACTATGGACTTCGTTGTTGGACTCCCACGGACTCAGAGGAAATTTGACGCAGTTTGGGTTATTGTGGATAGGCTGACTAAATCAACACATTTCATTCCTGTGGCGAGTACTTATACTTCAGAGCGGTTGACTGAGTTATATATTCGGGAGATTGTTCGCCTCCATGGTGTGCCCGCATCTATCATTTCTGATCGGGGTACGTAGTTTACTTCCCACTTTTGGAGGGCAGTTCAGCGTGAGTTGGGTACCCGAGTAGAGTTGAGTACAACAGTTCACCCTCAGACCGACGAGCAGTCCGAGTGTACCATTCAGATATTGGAGGATATGCTTCGCGCTTGTGTTATTGACTTTGGAGGTTCGTGGGATTAGTTCTTGCCGTTAGCGGAGTTTGCTTATAATAATAGCTATTAGTCGAGCATTCGGATGGCTCCCCATGGGGCATTATATAGTAGACGGAGCAGATCGCTAGTTGGATGGTTTGAGCTGGGAGAGGCTCGGTTATTGGGTACAAACTTAGTTCAGGAGGCCTTGGATAAGGTCAAGATTATACAGGATCGACTTCGTACAACTCAGCCCAAGCAAAAGAGTTATGCCGACTGTAAAGTTCATGATGCGGTAGGAGAGAGGGTATTACTTCGGGTATCGCCCATGAAGGGTGTTATGAGATTTGGGAAGAAGGGTAAGTTGAGCCCTAGGTATATCGAGCCATTTGAGATTCTTGAGAGAGTGGAGGAGGTAGCTATAGAATCGCGTTGCGTCCAGGGTTATCCTCAGTTCATCTGGTATTCCACGTGTCTATGCTCCGAAAATATCATGGTGACCCGTCTGACGTGTTAGATTTCAGCTTTATCCAATTGGACAAGGATTTGACTTATGAGGAAGAGCCGGTAGCCATTTTAGACCGGCAGGTTCATCAGTTGAGATCTAAGGGTTATCCTTCAGTTCGAGTGCAGTGGAGAGGCCAGCCCGTTGAGGCAGCAACTTGGGAGTCCGAGTTGGACATGCATAGTAGATATCCATACTTGTTCGCCAATTCGGGTAATTATTTATGTTCGTTCGAGGACGAACGTGTGTTTTAGAGATGGAGTTGGTGATGACCCAAGGGGTCATTGTATGAATTTAGACTCCGTTCTAGGCTTAATAGTCCTAAAAGACTAATTTTAAATACCTCGATTTGTGTGCGCAGTCTGGGCGTGAAACCGGAAAGCTTTATGTGAAAACATTAGAAATAGTAATTTTTAGAGTTAAAATTTGATTATAATTGACTTTAGTCAACATTTTGAGTAAACGGACTCGGATCCTTGTTCCGACGATCTCGGGAGGTCTGTAGTAAAATATGGGACTTGGGCGTATGCCCGGCAATGAATCTCGAGGTCCTAGCCTTAGAAATCAATTTTTGAAAAAAATTGTTTTGCTGAAATATTTATGAAATAAAGAAAAAAATTAATATTTGAAACCATTGGTATCAGGCCCGTAATTTGGTTCCGGAGTCCGGTACAGAATTGTTATAGTATTTAAAGGTTAACTATAAAATTTGGTGAAAAACGGAATTTATTTGACGTGATTCGGACATCCGGTTGAGAAGTTATGAACTTAAAGTGTTCTTGAGGAAAATGATGAGTTTTGAGGTTTAATTCATGGTTTTATATGTCATTTTCATGATTTGGTCGCACGAGCAAGTCCGTATGATATTTTTAGATTTGTGTGCATGTTTTGTTTAGAACCCCGAGGGATCGGGTGAGTTTTGGATAGGCCACGGAGGTTTTGAACATGTAAAATGCTGATGTACTTCTGTTCGCTGTGCCCAGGTCCCATGTGCTATGCGATCGCATAGGTAGGTTCGCGATCGCATAGTGTAAACTCAAGGGGTCTCTTTTTTTGTATTGTGCTTACGCGGTCTGGGCCCCGCGAACGCATAGTGTAGCTGGGCCTGGGGGAAAGGGGGTCGCGTTGTGCTATGCGAACACACATAGTCCCCCGCATGCGCGGTCTGGGAGCTTAATTTTCGCGAACGCGGCCCAGTTAATACGAACGCGTAGACCATTGGACCAGGGCCTTATGCGAACGTGAAGGGCAACTGCCCAGGCATCTTTAAACAGTGTAAAAACGGGCATAACCTTTTCTTCTTCATATTTTCGAGCCCCACAGCCCTTGGAACGAATTTCTTCACCAAAATTTATCCCCAAGTTGTTGGTAATCACTTCTAAACCTTACTCTTTCAATTACTCATTGTTTTTCATCACTTTTAAATCAAAAACTAAGAATTTTTATGGTAAAAATTGAGGGTTTGGGTAGAATTAGAAAATTTTGTATAAATCGAATATTTACCTCGAATGAGGTCGGGTTTCGAAACTAATTGTATATTCGGGTTCATGGGTGAATGGATAAACGTAATTTGGTCTGAACCCCGAGTTTAGACCAAGAGGGCCCGGGGTCGGGTTTTCACTTTTTTGAGAAAACTTAGAAAACAAAATATAATTTTCAATAAAGTTAGTTACTTTAGACTTAACTAATGATATTAAGTTAATTATGATTAGATTCGAGCAAGTTAGAACAAGATTCTAGAGAAAAATCTGTAATTGAGCAGTGAGTGTGAGGTAAGTGCTTGGTTTAACCTTGACTTGAGGGAATAAGAATCCCCAACTTATTTGTTAAGTGAATTTGCATGTGTGTGGTGTATAGGTCAGGTGACGAGTATCTATGCACCACCAAATTGTCTGTTAAACATGCTTCCTTCTCCGTTTCCAATTTAATTGAGTCATATCTTAATTGTTCTATGTTCATTATTGTTTCTATGACTACTTGGCTTGTTATTTTGTTGTAAAGTCTTGTTGTATTTATTTTGGAAGAGTAGTGGTTGTTTCCTTGTTTTCCTTGTGGCACATAAATGTTGAGCAGTTTTATATCATTTTATGAGATATATATTTATGTTCCTGTTGGTTTCATGGTTGATGTGATATTGATGAAGTTATGAGAAAAAATAGTTTTTTATTTATAATTGTTGAGACAAAAAAAATATTGTGAAAGGCTTGGCCTGAGTTGTGAAATTTATAAATAAACTAATATGATATATCTGGTGGGAGCGGGTTGCACGCCGCAACAGGAGAGATAAGAGTGGACAGGTGGGATCGGGTTGCACGCCGCAACATGAGCAATAAGGGTGATATATTTAGGGAGGAGCAATAAAGGTGGACAGGTGGGAGCGGGTTGCACGCCGCAACAAGATGCGATAAGGGAGGACACTTATGTTTTACTGATTTTCAAATAAAAACAAAGATTTGAAAACTTCTTGTTTTATTTTATTTTACTATTTTTCATATTTTTGCACTACTTTTATTTAAAGTTGATGTTTGGAAATTTTGAAATTTAGTGAGAATTGGTTATAGTTGAGACCTGGAAAAGGTGGTTGAGTTATTTTTAATTGATGCTACAATTATTATTTATTTGTTTTAGATTTTCTTCTTGCTTCATTTATTATTGTTCACATGTTATATTGTTAATGCCCCCCCGTAGCCTCGTCACTACTTCGTCGAGGTTAGGATCGGTACTTACTCAGTACATGGGGTCGGTTGTACTGATACTACATTGTGCACTCTTTTGTGCAGATCCAGATACCGGCCAGCTGTAGAGATATTTAGAGCAGCTATCTATTTTCCGGAGACACGAGGTATATCTGCCGGCGTTCGCAGATCCCGAGAGTCTTCTCTTAGTTCGTATGGATTGTTTTATATTTTCTCAAAACAGTGATATTATTTCTTTCAGCCCATTATGTGTAGTAATCTTAGAAGTTCCTGAATTGTGACACCAGACCCTGGAATAGTCATGGAGTTATTGGTAAGTGTGTTGCAAAGCCATAAATCCATTGCCCCGTGGAGTCACGAAAAACTCATCCTGCTCCCCCATGATGATTTTTTGGGTCATAAGCCCCATCAATGAGCCTTAGTTTTATTGTTAGAGATATTTGTTAAATAATTTACTTGGGATGCTAGTGAGATAATTGTGGCCGACTCTATTAGATGATTTTGTTTTTTTGAAGTGATTATTATTGCGGTTTAGCCAGAGTTGCGATAGGAGAATGTGTGTTAGAATGAAGGATGATATAGAAGTGCTAAAGCTTATTTGAATTTTTTATGTGAGGTTCATAACTTGTGTAGCCAGTGCATGAGATTGGTTGTAGGTGTTTTTATACGGAGTTGGCGCCACAATGTGTTTGCTTGCTTGCTCGGTAGAAAAATGTGTACAATTTGGGCAGTAGGAGTTGTTAGTGATTTTTGAATGGTATAGAAGTATTTTGGTTGGGAGTTTCTCATGTGTAAGAAGCCATACAAAGTACTTTAATTTTTATAGTGTGGTTAGTTTCCAGATCCAACTGCTGGAAAATTTTATTTTACAGTGATGGTCTTGGTGTAGTATATATAGGTAGGTTGAGGAAGTGATGAATGATCCATCATTTGAATGGTGCCAGTAGGATGTATCTTCTCCTTGTTGGGTTGTAAGGATGAGGGTGTTTTGTACGAGGAATATGATTTGTAGGGGTAATAGAAATGAGAGGTTAGAGGTCTCCCATGTTGAATGTGTGATGAGATGTGCCACTGGAATTAGCTTTAAAAAAGTGACTTTTCAGCAAAAATAGCTTTTAAGCCAAAAAGAAATAAATTGGAATTGCAGAGCTTCTTGCTTTTGACGTATTTTAAGCAATTTTTAACTTATTTTAAGCCTTTTTTTTATTTTGCCAAACACTAAAAACGATTTAAAAAAAGAGCTTAAAAGCCGATTTGACCAGCTTAAAAGCCAATCCAAACACCCTCTGGTTTATGCAGTTTGTGTTTAGGAATAGGATAGGTCCATGAATTAAGTGTCTAAGAGATAAGTTGTTTGCAATACAATGGTCAGACCAAAGATTTATGTTTTACCATTGGTTATGTTCTAACTGGTTCCTGAGCGACAATAATTAATGTTTTTGATCATGCTTTTCCAAATGTAGGAGTCGTTAGGGCGAATTTTTTGTTTGTATAAAAAGTTTTTGGAATGTTCTTGTGGATGGTCATATTTTGCTGATAAAATGTTTGTCAAAGGAGAGTTATTGGAATGTGTGTAATGCCAAAGAAGGTTTGTTAGCCTGGCATGACTTTACTTTTTTGGGATATTTTTTTAATTCCCAAGCCTCTTTTTGACTTTGGTGTGGTGATCTTGTCCCAGTTTATTAAATACAATTTATGTCTTTGATCAGTTGAGCCATATGAAGTTGTGTTGAATTTGTTCTAGTTTGTGTATTAGTTTGGGTGGTAGTAGATTAATTTGCGTTGCATATGTGGGAATTGTATTTAGAACCGATTTGATTATTGTTGTCCTTCCTGCTAGGGTGAGGAATTTTGATCTCCAACCAGATAGTTTTGTGGTAACTCGTCAACAATGTATTGGTAATCAGATATTTTAGATTTTATGTGTGTGATTGGTACTCCTAAGTATTTGCCTATGTTTGTGTGGTAATGGGGATATTTAATGAATTTGATATGACTTGACTAAGTAAAGGAGTTACAACGCCCCCAATTCCAACATGTTGTAGCAAACACATGGCTAAACGAAGATGACTATTCTAAGGGCCTAAATTAAAAACCAATTACTGACCTAGCCAAACAGTGGAACATACACTCTTTTGGGAATATATTTTACAAAAAAAAAAATTCGAATTGCATGTTTGAAAGGACTACAAAATATGCAACCAAGAAACAAAAATTCTTTACACAATAATCTTGAGAATCAACTAATTACCGATTTTAATAACTTACTTCAAATAGAGGAAGAATACTGAAAATAAAAATCTCGCGTCCAGTGGCTAGATGCTAATACATCCTACTTTCATCTCTCCACAATAAGACGTAGATAAAATAGAATCTTAAGTCTGCATGATTCACTAGAAAATTGAATCTTTGACACCCAAACTATTCGTGATACAATCCAAAATTACTACCAACACCTTTTTACTACTCAATTAATCCAATGCCAAAATGAATTTATATCTACTTTCTCAAATTCACTCACAAATGATGACATCCAAGCACTAGAAAGACCCCTAACCACTTTAGAGATCACAAATTCAGTTAACTCATTCAAACCTCTTAAAGCCCCTGGGATGGATGAACTGCAACCCATTTTTTTCCAAAAATTTTGGTCGGGAATAAAGCAAGCAGTAATGCATACATCCAGTATTCCCCCCGAAATAAATAAAACAAATATCATCCTAATCCCTAAGGCTAACTTTCCAGAATTCATTCACCAATACAGACCAATTGGACTATGCAATATACAAGATCATAACAAAAATTATTGTTAATAGAATTAAATCTCTACTTTCCAAATTAATCAATCCAACTAAAAGCAGCTTCCTTAAAGGCCGTGAGGCAGCTGACAATATCATCCTTGTTCAAGAAATCATACACTCCTTTAAAAAACAATATGGCAAAAAAGGGAATATGATGATAAAAATAGACCTCGAAAAAGCTTTCGACCGATTAGAATGGTCCTTCATTCGTTTCTTCCTACAACACTTACGCTTTCCTCTATCCTTAATTAACCTCATAATTTCTTGTGTTACAACTTACGCCATATCCATAATCATCAATGGCACACCAACTCCTTTCTTCCAACTCTTTCGAGGTATAAGACAAGGAGACCTGCTATCACCATGCCTATTCATTATATGTATGGAATCGTTATCCTGCATTATTGAGCACAACATAGATATTTGTCGATGGACCCGCATACACCTAAATAAAAATGCTCAACCACTTTCGCACCTCATATTTGCAGACGACCTCATTCTACTAGCACAAACAACCACTTCTAATACTACTATAATAATTGAAATATTCCAGGAATTAAATGCATAATCTGGACACAGAATCAACTTCCAGTAATATCAACTTTCCATATTTGGAAAACTTTATTTTTACCTTAATATCAAAACTTTTATAGCCACAACAATGATTTGACATATTTAATAGCTTAATCGATCTCCTGCCTGGATCGATCCAATGTTTCTGAGGTCTCTAGCAATGTTAGTTGATTGGGTATATATTGTCATGATCTTAATTTACTGAAATAAAATTCCTTTTTTTTAATTTACTTTATTTATTTCAACTAATTTTTTATAATTAATCCTTCTTCGAAAGGGAAAAGGTATTCTGGTTTATTTTATTTTCTTAAATATTTTTATTTTGGGTGTTTCTCAATTAGGGCAGGATTACCCAAGCCTTTACTTTATCAAATTCCTAAGCTAAATTGGTCTAGGATTTGGTTCTAGTTTATTTATTTATATATACAAGGTTGAGACAATTTCCTAGGTTTCCCCATCTCAATTACTCTTTGAATATGGAGGCCGTTGTTTTATATTATCACAATCCCTCCTCAGATGCAGACCTCTTAGTTCGACAAATAATATCACCAATTAATTATATTATGACTAATATTATTTCTCCTTCTTCTTTACCCCTTCTAAAGCTTCACTTTCAACTTCGTACTTATGGAAAATATTGGTATAGACCAGTACCCGATGATCAATATCCTGCACAATTCCAAGGACAAAGAACTCTCATTTTACTTCGCGATCTCGAACTCCCACCATTTTATACATGTCATACGACATGTTCTACCGTGCCATGCAAGGAAATCTCGAGAAATGGGGTGAGGAGTTTGATCGAAATTATAGTGACAAAATTATCCATGATATGATAGTCATAGTATGTAAACTTGTTGATGATGAGTCTAACAAGCGTCTCCAAAATTTGAAGGTGTTCGTTGGTGTAAGTTTAACCGTTAATCATTTCTTGATAGGAAGATTTCATTAGAAGAAACATCGTCGTCGACAAGGAAAATAATGGAGATTGATGAAGATGAACGTACGGACAATGATTGTGTGATTTGTCTTGAACAACTTGGGAACGAGAGGAAGACTTTGTGCATGCCTTGTTCACATATGTTTCATAAGGTTTGCATTACGAAATGGTTCGAGAAGAAACTTCATTGTCCTATTTGCCGTTGTGAGATATCAACTGATGAATATAGATTTCTAGTTAGCTAGCCTCGTGTTCCTTTTTATTTGTTTTTTGGTTTCAAAATTCAAAATATAATATGAGGAAAGAAGCACTAAATATTGGGGTCTTCTTTTTTTTTTTTTTTTTTTTTTTTTTGTTTTTTTTTTAATTGGTTTTTTTTTTTTTGGAACTACAAGTTTAAACAATGCCAAAATTNATTGTCTTTCTTTGAGACTACAAGTCTACAACATGTCAAAATGTTGATGTGATTAAGGAAGATGAGTTTTCAAATCACAAATCTTGAGTCCTGCTCGTAAGGTAAGGCCTAGTCCCCCTTCTCGTATTTGAAGTACAAAAAAAAGGAAGTTGAGTTGAATAGAAACACTTTGAAAAGGTTGAGAATTTCAAGCTCATTTGCATTAATTGACTTTTTTTTTCATTTGATATTTGGTCTGAGTTCATTATTTATGTTACCAAATTACAAGCGCTTCTATTTGATGTAAATGTCTTATTGTAACGATCCGACCGGTCATTTTGATAGTATTAGCCCCAATCCCTTATTTACTATTTTCCCCGTATCTTTTTATGCTTATGTAACTTGCCGAGAGTTTTTTTTTTTTGGTTTCAGAGTGATTTGGGATACTTAGTCCCTAAAACAGAAGCTTAAATTCTAGGATTTTGACCGTAGTTGAAACAGTGTAAAGATGGCTCCGGAATGGAGTTTCATCGGTCTCGTTAGCTCTGTTGGGTGATTTTGGACTTCGAGGCGTGTCCGGATTGGGAATTAGAGGTCTGTAGCTCTAAGTTATGCTTGAAATAGCGAAAGTAAAATTTTTGAGAAGTTTGACC
Source organism: Nicotiana undulata (assembly GCA_005239495.1). NCBI lineage: Eukaryota > Viridiplantae > Streptophyta > Magnoliopsida > Solanales > Solanaceae > Nicotiana > Nicotiana undulata. The sequence continues at coordinate 19,278 of ML255509.1, forward strand.
GGGAGTGGACTTTTTGTTATCGGGGTCGGATTTTGATTTCGGAAGTTGGAGTAGGTCTGTAATGTCGATTATGACTTGTGTGTAAAATTTGAGGTCAATCGGACATGATTTGGTAGGATTTGGCATCAGTTGTAGAAGTTTGAAGTTTCAATGTTTGTTAAGTTTGAATTAGAGTGTGATTTGTGTTTTTGTTGTTATTTGATGTGATTTGAGGGCTCGACTAAGTTCGTATGGTGTTTTAGGACTTTTTGGTATGTTTGGTTGAGGTTCGGGGGGCCTCAGGTGCATTCCGGGTGGTTAACGGAATAGTTTTGGACTTGTTAAAATGGCAGAAATTCTGGTGCCTTCAGTTGTTGGTTTCCTCTTATGCGATCGCGGAAGAGGGAACGCGATCGCGTAAGCTTGTCTGGGGGAAGTGGCATTTTACCCTATGTGTTCGTGAGTAATGGTGCGCGATCGCGTAAGTTGGTCAGGCTGTGCATCGCGAACGCGTTCGTGAAGAGGAGGTAAGGCGGCAGTGGAGTTCACGTTGTTGTTCTTTGCGATCGCGTGAGGATGGACGCGATCACGTATGTTTAAACAGTCATGGGTACGCGATCGCGAATATAGGGACGCCTTCCCATAGTATGTTTTTAAGCTGTTGGAATTTTGTTCTACGCGATCGCCTGGGAATTTCCGCGATCGCGTAGTGTGAGCACCTGGGCAGACTATAACATTTCACAAATGAGGGCTTAGCCATTTTTATCAAAACTTGAGATAGAGAGCTCGGATTTGGACAACATTTTGAAGGATTTTCAGAGGCATCGATTGGGTAATGATTCTTCACTTGTTTTGGTTATATTCCACTAATCTATTATTAATTTCATCTTTTAATCTCTGATTTGGGTTGAGAAAATTGGAAAAAAGTGGCAAGGTTCTTCAACCAAATTTTTGGATTTTGATTGAGATTTTGACATCAGATTGAGTAATTTTGATACAAGTGAACTCGTGGGTGAATGATGTTCTTATTTTGTGATTTTTACCCAATTTCGAGACGTGGGTCTGAGTTGACTTTTTGGAGCGCTTTTTGAAATTCTTGTTAAAGTCTTGATTTCATTAATTAGATTAGTTTATTATAGTTGTATTTGTAGTATGTAATTATTTTTGGCTAGATTTGGACCATGCAGAGTCAGATTGCCGAGGAAAAGGCGTTCTTGTTGATTGATTGAGCTTGGATCGAGGTAAGTGGCTTGTCTAAACTTGTGTGAGGGAAATCCCCTTAGGATTCGGTACTGATGTGATACTTATATGTGAGCACCGTGTACGTGAGGTGACGAGTGCATACACCGATTAATTATTATAAAAATCTGATTCTTCAATGAGTAGTAGTGTGTTACATCTTAATTGAGTTATACTAGTATGCGTAGTTATCCTGTTTAGTCTAATATCGTATGTCTACGTGCCTTAAATGCTTATTTGAAATATGTGCAAGATGTTAGTCGAATTCCTGTCCTTCCTTGATTCGTATCAACCTTAACCGTATAATTCTTTTTGTTAATTATTGTTTTCCATCGATTCGAGCTATGTGTTTAATTTTGGGACTACGAGGCGGTACCTCGGGAGATCCCCCACATATTTACTTTTGGAACTACAAGGCGGTACCTCGAGAGATACCCCTGCACATTTACTTTTGAGACTACGAAGCGGCACCTCGAGAGATCTCCTTGCATATTTACTTTTGGGACTACAAGACGGTATCTCGGTAGATCCCTTGTTGAGTATTTACTTTTGGGACTATGAGACGGTATCTCGAGAGCGCCCCTGTTGTTTATCTCATTATGCCGCGTTGTTATTTCTCTGTGAATTCTTTTCGTTAAATTCTTAGTCTTTCTTCGTGTTATTATATCTTTTGTCTTATTATTATATCCCAGTAGGGCCCGGATCTGACCTCGTCACTACTCTACCGAGATTAGGCTTGGCACTTACTGGGTACCGTTGTGGTGTACTCATGCTACACTTCTGCACATGTTTTGTGTGCAGATCCAGATACCTCTTACCAGCCCCGCTATTAGCTGAGAGTACTTGCTGCTGCTACGGAGACTTCAAGGTACATTGCAGCGTCTGCTGACCTCGGAGTCCCCCTCCATTCCCTCTTATGTTATTTTCTTTCCGTACTATCCTTAGACTTTGATGTAAAAGACACTTAGTTATCTCCCAGAAGCTTGTGAATCGTGACTAGCGGGTTTTGGGAATACTGTTTATACTCGAGTGTTGGTTATTGTACATGTCGAGCGACATCTTATCAGTTATTTAATTATCTTTTGCAGTTTAGTTGTTAAAATTTGCTTCCATTTTTGTTATTCTGCAAATTGTTAGGCTTACCTAGTTGTAGAGACTAGGTGCCTTCAAGACATCTTACGGAGGGAGAATTGGATCGTGACAAGTTGGTATCAAAGCTCTAGGTTCATAGGTATCGTGAGTCACAAGCAAGTTTATTAGAGTCTCGCGAATCGGTACGGAGACGTCTGTACTTATCTTCGGGAGGCTATAGAAATGTTAGGAAAATTGCAATTCTTTGATTCCTTGTCGTGCAAAATTGTTGACTTCGAAATTCTAAACTTCCGTCTACTATTCTTTCATAGATGGCAAGGACACGTACAGGCGGATCTGATGGCTAGGCACCCGCGCCCCCTGTTAGAGTCGGGAGAGGCCGAGGCTAGGGTAGAGGCCGAGAACGTCCATGTGGAACAACCAAAGCACCCGCACGAGCTACTACAGAGGAGAACCCATTAGCTTCAACTGGAGGATAGGCACCTGAGGCACCTCTTGCTGCACCATCCCCCAAGGAGACTCTAGCCCAGTTTCTGAGCATGTTCAGCACCTTGGCTTAGGCTGGATTGATTCCACTTGCTCATGCCACATCTCAGGCCGGGGAAGGAGCACAGACTCCCGCCGCCCGTACCCCAGAGCAGCGGGTTCAGGTCGACCAGGTTCTAGAGATTATACCCATGCAGTCGGTAGCTCCAATTCAGCCAGAGGTTAGGGCATCAGTTTCTTAGATGAAATAGCTCAGGCTTGAGAGGTACAAGAAGTACCACCCTCCTACCTTCAGTGGATTGGCGTCAGAGGATGCCCAAGGTTTTCTTGAGGAGTGTCATTGTATCCTCCGTACTATGGGTGTAGCGAAGTCGAGTGGGGTTTCTTTTACTACATTCCATCTTAGAGGAGCAACCTATCAATGGTGGCGTGCTTATAAGTTGGGTAGTCCGGCTGAGGCAGCTTCACTTACATGGACTCAGTTCTCGGATATGTTCTTGAGTGAGTATGTTCCCCAGAGTTTTAGAGACGCATGGCGCATGGAGTTTGATCAGTTCCGCTAGGGTTCTATGTCGGTGTCAGAGTATGCAGTTCGCTTCAGTGATTTGGCGAGACATGCACCAGCCTTGGTTACTACAGTTCGAGAGAGGGTCAGTCGGTTTATCGAGGGGTGACCCTAGTATCAGGCTTAACATGGCCCAGGAGTTAGAGATGGATATTTCATACCAGCAAGTTGTGGGTATTACCAGGAGATTGGAGGGTATGATTGCTTGGGAGAGAGAGGCCAAGAGGTCTCGAGAGTCTGGCACTTATAGTGGTACTCGTGCCCCAACTATAGTTTGTCATGGTAGGGGCTATGTAAGTCGCCCCATTCATTCATCACTTCCAGGCGCCAGTGGCATTCCGGCCCCTTCTAGGCCCTAGGACCCTTATTATGCACCGCCAGTATCTAGTGCACTTCCTGCACGGGGTGCTTTTAGCCGTCAGTCCAACAGGCCTTATACAGCCACAACAGCCACGCCCTGCGAGAGCTTTTTTTGAGTGTGTCGACACTCGCCATATGGTGAGGGATTGCCTCAGTCTTAGGAGGTGTGCACCTCCACAGACTGCCCAGGCACCATGTGCTCCACCGTGTCCTCAGGCTATGATTAGAGCACCAGCTACCACTCCACCTGGCCAGCCAGCTCGAGGTGGAGGTCAGGAAGGTATAGGTCTCTCTAGAGGGGGATGTCATGCCAGATATTATGCTCTTCCTGCTCGTATAGAGACAGTTGCTTCCGACTCTGTCATTACAGGTATTGTTCCGGTCTGTCATAGAGACGCGTAGGTTTTATTTGATCCAGGCTCCTATATGTCCTCTTATTTTGTCCTTTAGTTGGGCGTATCTCGTGATTCTTTGAGTTCTCATGTTTATGTGTCTTCACCTGTGTGAGATTCTATTGTTGTTAACCATGTGTATCGGTCATGTTTGGTGGTTCTTAGTGGTTTTGATACCAAAGGCGATTTATTATTGCTCAGTATGGTTGATTTCGATATTATTTTGGGCATGGACTAATTGTCGCCTATTGGTTATCACACCAAGACCGTGACGCTGGCTATGCCAGGATTACTGCAGTTAGAGTGGATAGGTACCTTAGAGTATACTCCCCGCAGAGTTATTTCATTACTTAAAGCTCAACGAATGGTTGAGAAAGGGTGTGACGTGTATCTAGCTTATGTGAGAGATGTCAGTACTGATACCCATACAGTTGAGTCAGTCCCAATAGTGAGGGATTATCTATATGTATTTCCAGCTGATCTTTCGGGAATGCCGCCCGAAAAATATATCAACTTTGCATTGATTTGTTGTCGGGCACTCAGTCCATCTTTATTCCTCCATATCGTATGTCTCCTCTTGAGTTGAAGGAATTGAAGGAGCAGTTACATGAGTTTCTTGATAAGGGCTTCATTCGGCTTAGTATGTCACCTTGGGTTGCTCCGGTCTTGTTTGTGAAGAAGAAGGATGGCTCTATGCGCATGTGCATTGATTATCGTCAGTTAAACAAAGTTACAGTGAACATGTATCTATTGCCTCGTATTGATGACCTATTTGATCAGTTACAGGGTGCTAGGGTATTTTCCAAGATTGACTTACGTTCATGCTATCATCAGTAAATATCCCGAAGACCGCTTTCAGGACTCGGTATGTTCACTATGAGTTCCTTGTGATATCATTTGGGCTGACCAACGCCCCAGCAGCATTCATGCACTTGATGCACAGTGTGTTCCAACCCTATCTTGACTCTTCGTCATTGTGTTTATTGATGACATCCTGGTGTACTCCCAAACTCGGGAGGATCATGAACAACACATAAGGACTATGCTTCAGACCTTGAGAGAAAAGAAGTTATATGCAAAGTTTTCAAAGTGTGAGTTTTGGCTAGACTCAATGGCATTCTTGGGTCATGTAGTTTCGAGTGATGGGATTAAGGTAGATCCGAAGAAGGTTAAAACAGTGTAGAGTTGGCCCAAACCGCCCTCAGCTACGGAGATCCGGAGTTTTCTGGGTTTGGCGGGGTATTATCGTCTGTTTGTAGATGGTTTTTCTCATCTATTGCAGCACCTATTACCAGGCTGACCCAGAAGGGTGATCCGTTCAGATGGACAGAGGAGTGTGAGGAGAGCTTTCAAAAGCTCAAGACAGCTTTGACTGCAGCCTCAGTATTGGTATTGCCTACAAGTTCGGGGTCTTATACTGTATATTGTGATGCGTCGCAGATTGGTCTCGGCGCGGTGTTGATGCAGGACGGTAGGGTGATTGCGTCCAGACAACTGAAGGTGCATGAAAAGAACTATCCTTTCCACGACTTTGGGTAATGAATACAAAGTTAAATGACTACCCATAAAAATTTATTCATTTGATTATTTTCCTATGAATTATGAATTACCCACAGTGAGATAGTTAGTAATATTATAATATTGAATGACTTATTCCTTATTCTTACTAACTTATATCTTTGAAAGTTGAAATCATTCATTAGGATTTTGACATGCACAGAAAGTTTTCTTTTCTAAAGTTGAAATTTAATCCCTCTTTTCTAAAGAACAAAAATTAAGTTCCTTTCTCCTAAAAGTATGGTCACGATTATACAACAACAACAACCCAGTATAATCCCACAAGTGGGTCTGGGGAGGGTAGTGTGAACGCAGACCTTACCCCTATCTTAGGGTAGAGAGGATGTTTCCAATAGACCCTCGGCATCCTTCCCTTCAAGAACTCCCCACCTTACTCTTGGGGTGACTCGAACTCACAACCTCTTGGTTGGAAGTATGGTCACGATTATAAAAATATAGAATTTTTGGATGTTTTTAATCTTAAACCGTTCATTCATTTTACACTCTACTAATTAGAGCACAGTAATGGTACATTTGAAAAAGTGATAATTTTTTTTTGAAAGAACACTAGATATTTTGAAACAATTTAATTTGATAAAAAGTCAAATATTTGGGACGGCAAGAAGTATTAAAGCTTAGTTTATTGATTAATTCATTATTTATTCAACTAATTTGTGATAATCCTTATTCCAAAGGGAAAAGGTATTACTATAATTTACTTTTTTTTTTGAATATTTTATTTTGGTTATTTCATAAGGCACAAGTAACCAACCCTTTTGCGTACCAACTTCCTAAATTCAGTTGCTCTAGGATTTGCTTCTACTTTATAAATACTAGGTTAAGACCACTCCCTAGGTTTCACATCTCAAATCTCTAAATATATGGAGGCTACTTTCCAATATTCCAGCAATTCCTCAAATGCAAGCGTTATAATTCGGCCACGAACAAAATTAAGTATCAATACCAATAATACTTCTCCTTCTTCTTTACCACTTTTAACCATTCAATTTCGTCTTCGTACTCATGAACTGTATTGGTATAGACATGGACAATTCCAATTAGGAGAGCGAATTCATATCAAATCACTTCGTCATCTCAAACTCCCCCCTCGCGTATACATGTCATGTGATATGTTCTATTGTGTCATGCAAGGACATCTCTATAATTGGGGTGAGGAGTTTGATCGAAATTATCGTCACATTGTCATTCATGATATGATAGGCAAAGTACGTGAAGTTGTTGATGATGAGTCTAACAAGGGTTGCCAAAACTTGAAGGTGTTCGTTGGTGTAACTTTAATTGTTAACCAATTTTTTTATGGGAGCATTTCGTTAGAAGAATCGGCGTCGCGCTTCAATAGGATGGTACTAGCTAGCAACATGAAGTTGCGAGAGAGAAAGGAGATTGATGATGACTATCAAAGTATAAATGTTGATTGTGTGATATGTTTTGAAGAACTTGGGAAGGAGAGGAAGATTTTGTGTATGCCTTGCTCACATGTGTTTCATGGAGTTTGCATTATAAAATGGTTAGAGAGGAGTCATCGTTGCCCTATTTGCCGCTATAAGATGCCAACAATAACAACAATGATCACAAACCTAATATAATCCTACAAATGGGGTCTGAAAAGCATAATGTGTACGGATATCTTACCCTTACCTTGTAAAAATAGAGATGCCTAGCCTCCAACTAGCTATCTTCACGTTTTTTTTTATTTCTCCAAAAAAGAAGCATTAGCTAGATCGTCTTTATTTTGGACAAATTGTTGTGGGATCGTATATGCAAAAATTGGTTTGAACAATTTGAGAGTTCCAAGCTCACTCATCGAAGCTTTCTTTATATGTATTTTACGGTGTAATTTCATTATTCGTGTATTTACAAATTTCCTAGAATTGCGGCATAATTGTTGTCATAAAAGGAAAAGGTGATTGAAAGAAACAATCTGATAGAGAATAGAAAACAATAAAAGGAAAAGATGATTTAAAGAATAATAAAAATACTCAGATCCATATTATCTATGTTTAAAGTTTTTGCGCACTTCTTAATAAAGATGTTCATTAGTCTTAATTAAAGAAAAAATTGTGGTAAATAATGTTTTTAAAATTATAGATATTTTAAAAATAAATTTAATAGTAAAAGTTAGAGTACTAAAGCTTAGTTAATTGAGAGTAGAGGAAGTATTAAACCGTTGTTGCTGTTGAACCGCCCGATTTTTCTGTTGGGAAAGGACCTTTAATGGCCTCTAAAAGATAAACTATTAACGGTTAGATTTTTGCCACGAAAAAGTTAAGTCGTTAAAATGTTACAACGAATGGGAATTTTCGATTTGTAATGCAACAAGAGAATGGCCAGACTAACTCTTATAATAGTAAAAATTACACGAGTCGTTTTATTTGGTCGCTCCCATTTAATCTACATATTTTAATTTTTTTTTATTTGTACCCACTTTGTAAACAACTTCAGGCATCCTTCTCCTCCTCCTCCTCTTTCGTTTTCTTCTTGCCCTTCTTCTTCTTCTTCTTCTTCAGGTGACAATGATTTTATATGGTGGTTTATGATATTTTTACAATTGTGAGCTGTTATGACGCTTTATTTTTTACTATTGTTCAAGTTCAATTCGAATCTGTTTTTGCTTTTATATTTTGTTGTCTCAATGTTTGCACTAAGAAAAAGGCAGATTTAGGTTAATTGTACTTTACTAAACTAGATTGGTAGAATCCTGAACTTTAATCCTGAATTTGGCTTAAGTTATATTTTAAAGCCATCTAACTTTAAAGAAAACATAACAAAACTTCAGCTCTAAGATTGCTGAAGTTCAACAAATATAAACAAAAACTTCAACTCCTAGAATGCTGAAGTTGAGCAAATACAAAACAAAGTTCAGCTCCTAGAATGCTGAAGTTCAGCAATTACAAAACAAACTTCAGTTCCTAGAATGCTGAAGTTCAGCATTAAACAAACTTCAGCTCCTAGAATGCTGAAGTTCATCAATTACAAAATAAACTTCAGATCCTAGAATGCTGAAGTTCAGCAATTACAAAACAAAAATTTCAGCCAAAACATGTTGTAGTTTTATTGTACTGAAGTTTGCCATTGCACTATGAACTGAAGTTTGCGTGATTGCCTTTGCAAGTCAGGTCAAACATCAGACAATAATATCTGAAGTTTTGCTTTGATAAGGCTATACTTCAGGCAAAACATTCTGAAGTTCAAACTTCAAACATAAATTTTGCTACTTCAGACCCGTATGTCTGAAGTTACCCAAAAAGTGGGTACGCTTGCAATTTTTTTTTGTAAAGCGGGTATAAGTTAAAAGGTGATCCAAAAACTGAATATAGATACAAATTCCCCTTATAATAAATACAACATAACATACTATAGTCTAATTTGTAATCTCTTAATCCTCTCGTTTTCATTATTATAACCACCAAAGTCCAAAATGACCCCTTCAATATTTCTCTAAAATTTCTTGCTTTGCCTTTGTTTCCCTCTAAGCCTCAATTTAGAGTCGTGGCTCTCCACTTCAAAATTTGTGTCTGATAAGTTGAGGGAAACTTGTTTGCAATTCCCTTTGATTATTGCTATCTTCTACTTGATACATTTGTCTTTACTAAACTAGTCAACCAGTATACAGAAAATTTAATTTAATATTAAAGAAAAATAAATGTTGAGCCTAATTCACCTCAAAAGTTAACTCAAATTAGGAGGATTGTTCAAAACTATATAAGAAGATAACAATCTTGTACACTTGGGCAATATAAGACTCTAACATCTTACACGCTTAGGGTTTAACATTTGGAGCGTGGATTACGTGATGTGTAGCTCCAACATTGGAAAACATGGATGATTGTGGCCCTATTACCGTATTAAGAAATATGATACTTAGGTCTAACTCGACTGACGTCGAGCTGTGATGATTGTCCAAAGTTTGTATTATAAGTAGACAACGGCTCAAACACTTGCGATAGAATTTGAGGGTCCACCAAACAATATAGAGAACCAAGTGCTCTATTAGTTTTTACAGATTACAGAAACACAACAGAAAGTAAATGACATTGAGAGTTTTTACGTGGAAAATTCCTAACTTACAGGATCAAAAACCACGACCTACCCTTGTAGGATTTCAATTTCACTACCGAGCAAAACGTTTAGATTACAACCTATTGTAACCTAGGAATTAACTCCTAAATCCCTCACTAACTTATAACACTCATATTACGAGCCACTTTGTAATACTTCTATTACAAAGACTTTACAACTTGACCCTCCCCCTCTATGCCTTGCGGTAATGATTCCTCTGGCATTACGACCTTTACCACAATGATGTTGTCCATAGATCAAATTATTTCGTGGATTGAATTTCACTTGACTGTCTACGTTTCAGTTGCGTGTGCTCGGGGTAGAAGTTTTGTATAAATGTATCGCCATGCTATTAAGTATTTTTTTTATATTTTTTTTCTTTCTAAGAGGTGGAATAGAATAACCCGGTTAGACTCAATGGAAGCTATTCTGACAAATGGAGTTAAATGCGTTGGTAGAGGAATCTTTACATCTAAACTTCAGAAAGAAAAAGAATGAAGTGAAGGATAAACGTATATACATACGTATTGAATACTATATCAAATGATTAATGATGACCCGAATCCGTAACTCTAACCAAGACAAAAACACGAGGTTTATGATTTACAAAGATTTTCCTACACACTGCTTCTAAGTAAGCTAAGTAAGAATTACAAGTAAGAACGTTAACAAAGTTACAACTCAATTAAGGACATAAAATAACTTAATACGGGGAACTGATCAATAGCAGTGTTGTTCTTTGTTCTTGATGCACTTGAGAATTGTTAACAGGATGATCAATCACTGTTGACAAAAAAAACCAATACTATGTTAAAACAAGCACGTAAAGATAGTTTTGCCCCATTTCCCGTCATCTTCAAGTTATGATACAAACATGGATACTTTTAGATTAATGAAATTATTTAATTACAAAAGAAAAAGTCCCTTTTCAAGTTAATAAAATATTTACAAATACAATTCTCAAGGAATAGTCACAACTACATAATACAATTTATCATTATATGCTTCCAATAAGCTATTAATAAATTAAAACATAATTCAATACTCTAATCGTTACTAAAAGAAAAGTAATGGATATAAATACTTATAAGTTGTTATTCTCCAAACACCAAATATTAGGTAATAAGTTTCATCACCTACAAATATGATAAAATTATTTTCAAACGAATAAAGTAAAAATCAAGATTTGAATAAAAATCATAAAGAATTCAATATTATCGGCCTAACAAAAATTATGACATGAAATATTTTTGGATGAGGGGTTCTATCAAATACTATCATGATGTAATATTAGTGTTTTTAATTTCTGAATTGCAATTAATTAAGAGAGCTATTGATAAGTCCAAAGATTGTTAATGAAATTTTTATGATCTACAAAACTAATTACACAAAGTAGCACACGAATTGTGGAACGAGCCCGTGTAAAGCGTCATACACATATCAAGCATATGTCGAGCGCTTGAGTCATAAGCTTCGAAAGATAAGAGCCCGCACATAAGTCCAAGAACATTTCACGAGTGTGTTACCCCTTCCCGGTCCCTAATTTGTTTAATTTCCGCTTTGCGAATGAAAACAAAAGTCTTTTGTAATAGTTAAATACAAAGACTCAAAATTAAAACATTCATCAACTTTTACACTTTGAATCCCTCTTTATTTTAAAATATGTTTGAAGTTTAGATATTTAGGTTTTAAAACACAATTAAGATTTACCTTCTTATTTAAAAAAAAAATGTAAGATGGCCATAATTTTCAGTCGATATTATATTTGAACTCTTTTAATTTTGTACTCAAATAATATTTACTTTTTATTGACTTTTTAAGTATAAAATTTCAAATGACACTCTACAACAAAAATAAATATATAGAAGAGAAAGAGAGATTGATGAGAGAGAATTAAAGAAGCCTCTAATAAGTTCGGTAATTGGGAAAAATACAATCACAATAAGTCATATTACTTCATTTATCGAGCTAGGTAAATATGATAGGTATTCATAATTTTTAAGAATTTTTATATTTTTTAATTCAAATATATTATTTAATAATATTTATACGATTTTTTAAAAAGTTCTATATTCACTGACATGGATACACGCGCAAAGCGCGTACCATAAAACTAGTATCAATAAAATCACTAAACTATGCTTGTATAAAACAATTGAACTATGCGTTAATTTCTAAGGAAATACAAGTCACCGTCAATTAAGAAAACTAAAACTTGAAAAATGTAGTAACAATCTTTCGTCCTTGAGCCTCGAGAAAAAAAAATAAGAAAAAGCAAAACCCTAAGAACCTTTCCAAAAGCTATAACTAGGTGCTGGACAGCTGAGGTTATACCTAGGATCAAACCAATAATGCAAGCAT
>ML255511.1:0-24238 GCA_005239495.1 Nicotiana undulata
CACCTGCAATGCACGAAAAGCACTAATCAGAGCATATTGTTATCGATATTTACATAAAAACGACACAAAATGTGGTTCCTAAGGGGCCTAATTATAGTCAAATTCACCTATTATCACTTTGGCTTATGAATTCCAACAAGGACCACTTACTCATTATATTAAATAAGGTTTAATACCATTAAAACATGTCACCAAAATAAAATGCACCCTTTTTGACATGACACTGTTACCATCAACTGAATTATACCTTTAAATGCAAAACTTTAAACTTTTTGATTTAAACATGCACTACTACTATTTAAACATGCACTACGACGTGTTCTAAGAAAATATACATACAAAATTCCCCTTTTTAACATGGCAAGAGAATAGACTAACAATAACTAACTCATGAAAAATGATTCCTAACTTCATAGATATCTTTTCCAGACAATTTGACGCAATAGCAATAAAAGGAAATAACTTCATAAATTAGTATAGAAGAATCTTATAGACAGAAACAATCAAGAGAGGTTGCAAGTAGTACTCAAAACTCTTTCATTCAAAGAGACGTAGATACAAAGTTTTGAAGATTAACTAGTTGCGGCAACTCCCACTACTAGCATCAATATCGAGCTATGGACTAAATAACCACACGGACATAGTTATAAAAGATAGCAATAGCAGCAGCAAACCCTAGAGAAATGGCCCAGAAAATGCCCAGCAAAGACATGAAACAGAAGCTAATGGCCCTACAGACTATCCAAAAGATCTTTTTATTTTTGTGTAAGATTTTACACTCAAATAGTAGTTCACAAAGCTCTCAAATTCAGCTTTCTATGAGTATTCAACTGCTGATTTTTTTCCTCTATATGATGTGTTATTTTTTTTCAGTGAGTAGAGATGTGTATAAGTGTCCTCAACTGAGGAAATAACTCCTCTTTATATAGGAGAGGAAGGGTTAGGGTAGATTTTTGTTTTACAAAAAATCTATCCAAAATGATAGCATTTTTGACGGAAAATCTGTTCAAAATTAACCAAAACATTTACCTGAGTAGGGGATTAATCTAGAGCCATTTGATCATGGGAGCTTGAATGTTTGAGATTGCATGTCCATTTCATTAAGCAAAATGACGTATTTTCACCTCGAAACTACGCCGTTTAGCTTACCTCCCTGGCCAGTCTTATCTGGACCGGGTCAGTGCCATTGGGCCACTGACTTGGTCTGAATTTTTGGCCCATTTTAATTTAAAATGCAACTTAGCCAAAACTTTTATCCTTTTTTAATTAGATTATAATCAAACCTTTACATACACACATAATACACACAAAAGAAGAAAAGAAAAGACCCAAAATTAGGCATTTGCAGTTGCCCCCTATTGCTCAAGAACATGAAGCATTTTCGTGCAAATATAGTGAATGCCATGACTATCTTTTTCTCACCTATGACTCTAATGAAAGCATTTTTTTGAAAAAGGTGACTGAACCTTGCTTCCGAGGTTGCCTACATATTCTTGGCTAAAAAGAAATCAGGTCAGTGTAGTTTTGGGAGCTGGGACTACAGGACACTGGAGTTAAGACTGTTGTAGTCGCTATTTTTGTTGTTACTCTTACCATTACTCGTTGCTTATATCAAATGGAAAGAGAGGAGAACTACATATGCCTACAAGCTGAGAGTTAAAATCTATGTGTCTTCTGGAATCAAAATCTTGATTCTTGGCCTACTCGTTTATGTTGACCTTAAATTGGATCTTGATGCTCTTTGAAGAAAAGATTATGACACAATCTTCGTTGCTTGCTTTCTTGATCGGAAATTGAAAATATGAATCTTGAGAAGCTGGGTTGCTGACACATTGTCAAAGTTAATTCCAACTATCCTGTGATCGAAAGACTTCTTCCTTCTGATGATAACTGAAACTGCAAGCTTTGAACGTCACAACTTGTTCTCTACGGGGGGTCCTACAAAGCCATCAAACACGAACAAAATTTTCTGCCCCAGTTTGGCACTGAGAAAATTTTGTGAGTTATTGGGTAAAACTGCAGATCCGCTTATTTTATTTTAAAGATGCAAAAATGAAACTAAAGGCTCCGAAAAGGATGTTCGTATCTTAGGTGTAAAATTGATAAAACTTAGACTTATGAGGTGCATCTCACATGGTTAGCATTGGAATGACAGCGAGATTAAAGGACTCGAACTAGGAATTTCGTCTCCTAGGATTAATGATTTATATTACGAAGTGTGTATCTTATTAGAATGAACAGGGTTGACTCAAGCTAGAAAGTGCGTCTCCTACGAGTAAGGTTGAAGGACTCAGACTAGGAAGTGCGTTGCCAAAGAACAAAGTTATAGATTAGGAAGTGCATCTCCTATTGGAATGACTCAAGCTAGGAAGTGCGTCTCCTACGAGTGAGGTTGAAAGACTTGGACTAGGAAGTGCGTCTCCTAGGATTAACGATTCAGATTAGGAAGTGATTCTCCTATTGGAATGACTCAAACTAAGAAGTGTGTGTCCTACGAATGAGGTTGAAAGGCTCGGACTAGGAAGTGTGTCTCCTAGGATCAATTGTTCATATTAGGAAATGAGTCTCCTATTGCAATGGCTCAAACTAGGAAGTGTGTCTCCTACGAATGAGGTTGAAAGGTTTGGACTAGGAAGTGCGTCTCCTAGGATTAATGGCTCCTATTAAAAAGTGTGTCTCCTATTGGAATGGCTCAAACTAGGAAGTGCTCTCCTACTAATGAGGTTGAAAGGTCTGAACTAGGAAGCGCGTATCCTAGGATTAATGGTTCATATTAGGAAGTGTCTCCTATTGTAATGGCTCAAAGTAGGAAATGCGTCTCCTATGAGTGTGGTTGAAAAGCTTGGACTAGGAAGTGCATCTCATAGGATTAATGGTTCATATTAGGAAGTGCATCTCCTGTTGGAATGGCTCAAAGTAGGAAATGCGTCTCCTATTGGAATGGCTCAAACTAGGAAGTGCATCTCCTACAAGTGAGGTTGAAAGTCTTGGACTAGGAAGTGCGTCTTCTAGGATTAATGGTTCATATTAGGAAGTGCATCACCTATTGGAATGGCTCAAAGTAGGAAGTGCGTATCCTATTGGAATGGCTCAAACTAGGAAGTGTGTCTCCTACGAGTGAGGTTGAAAGGCTTGGAATAGGAAGTGCATCTCCTAGAATTAATGGTTCATATTAGGAAATGCGTATATTATTGGAATGGCTCAAACTAGGAAGTGCGTCTACTACGAATGAGGTTGAAAAGTTTGGACTAGGAAGTGCGTCTCCTAGGATTAATGATTCATATAAGGAAGTGTGTTTCCTATTGGAATGACTCAAACTAGGAAATGTATCTCCAATTAATGAGGTTGAAGGACTTGGAGAGAATGTAACCAAGGGTTTGCACCCTGCATCACTGAGAAAGAATGTAACCAGGGGTTGGAGCCCGATATCACTAAGAGGGAATATAATCAGGGGTGGCACCCTATATCAGCGAGAAAGAATGTAACCAGGGGTTGTCACCCTGCATTACTGAGATAGAATATAACCAGGGGTTGGCACCCTGTATCACTAAGAGAATATAACCAAGGGTTGGAGCCTTATACCACTTAGAGAGAAGGTATCTAGGGGATATGATACCTTATATAAAAATGGAACATCACTAAGGATTAGTGTACCTTATGTTGGAAAATATATCTAGGGATTGGTATACCCTATATTAAACATGTGACTAGGAAGTGGTGTGCCTTATGTCAAAATGGAACCTCAACTAAGGACTGGTGTACCTTATGCTGGAAAATGTCATGGATGATGATGTGATTATGGGCATATCTAGAAAGAAAAAGCAGAGGCTTTGAAGAACTTACCTATGGTGACAGTCGTCCTTTGAGAACTTCATTTCTAGACTACTTTGTTTCCTGCTTCAAAAAAAGAAAGATTTGTGAGTTTTCAAAGAGGTGGTCGGTTTATGGCCTTGAAGCCCTAAGTAGTTTAAATTCACGCCCACCTTGTTGGAGAAGAACCGATTATTTCAGTGTGGTACCAAGTTGCTCGGATATTATGTATTTCTTTCTGGAGGCCTTGGCTTTCTATTGTCGCCCCCGACTGTTTCGTACTCAGAATGTCTAAGGTGTTGCACCCGATATCAGTTTGTGTTTGTGGTGCTATCAGCTTTGCCCATGAAGCAAGTCTTGCTTAGCGACCTTTTCGATTTTTTCGAAGAACTTTGTTTGGCTTATCAGAAGAAATCATAGTTTGATTCGTGCCTTTGTAATGCCATGTATGCCCCACATCCTTGGTTTTGCACTTCCGGGAAACAGTGACCAATTTTGTGGCCCTTTCTTTGTTGGCTTCTAAGGAAATAGACCAGCAAAGTTTTGAAACTTCCGTTTGCATGAACCCTCAGATCTTGTTTAACTTCAACAAACTTATTTTGCATGTTGCTTCCTGGGTATGTCCTCTTTGATATGCTACGATAGACAGTTAGAAAGCTGATAATAGATTTTGAATCATTTCTTGTTTGTTTTAACAAAGACTACCTCAAAATAACAATGAAAACAAACACAATGAAGGAATGTAAAAGTGAGAAGGAATTGTATCTTAGTGAAAACGCCACTTTAGGGGCAAAGAAAGAAAAATGGGCTCCTTTGAATATGGTAGCAAACTTTAATGATCATGACATGGATTTTGGACTGAGTGAATCTATCCAACCAATCTACCATTTCTTCTCCTTATTCCTTTTCGTCTTTGAAGTTGGCCTCTTTGTGCCAATCATTTGCATCAAATCACAACTCACCTTCGACTAGTAGTGCCTCGAAAAGTATCCCACCCTTGAAATTCGGAAAATGGTTGGACTATAGCTATTATTTGTTCACATATATGGCCTATTGTTCTCCAAGTTTGACCAGTGAATCGAACGTTTCACCAACCGGCCTCTCTCATGTATCTATATCTACTTATCATCTCCTTATAATGCCCATGGTGGTTTTCACCAATAAGACTCTCATTTCCATTCACTATCTCTCTTTTATTTTTCGCTTTTTTGTGCGAGCAACTTGACATTGTTCTATATTGTGTGACAATTGTTGCTTATTGAGTGTTTCTCTTGGCATTCTTAAAACTTATTGGGAGGTTTTTATTTGGAAGGCATTTGGATAGGGTTAGAAAGAAATGGTCGCATGAAAGCTCAAAATAGATTCAAGATGACGGGGTTGTATACTTACACCTTTTGGAATTGACTCTTTATAAGAATATAAAAAAACCTCTGCCCGATTTCATATACGGGGGAATTTTTATTTTTCATTTTGTTAGACTGAACCTAGTATGGAGCTGCCTACGTATCCTTTAGTGGAATCAAGTCAAACATAGTTCAAGCTATTATGAAAGATTTCTTTGTTGTTTTTCTTTTCATTTTTCTTTTTTCTTTTCTTTTTCTTCTCTTCTCTTCTTTTGATAATCAAATTGTCCTAGCTCTTATTTTCTTGGGGCATGGATCTTCAATTCTTTGTTTTTTTATTTGACTCTATACTTGATACCGAAGGGGGGGGTCGAAGAAATATAAAACAGGCTCAAAAAGGGTAACGAAGGGAATAAAGTATTTGGGTAGCATAAAAAGGGCCTCCCAGCCTCAAGAATGCCAAACATTATATCTCTTCCCCGATTTGGCATTGATGGACATGACCGTCGTCTTGGTTTTGTCAGTTGTATAGTTCTGTAGTCAATATGTTGATCGCAACAAATGACTTTTGACAATTTGGAGACACCTTTTCTTGGTCTTTGTCCTGATGTAGAAGGGTGCACTTCAGTACTAGCTAATCATTTAAAATTCCCTAGAGTACACCTTATTTGGGGATTTGATTCATCTTCCTTGATATGATCAGATTATGCATGTCTTGGCAAAAAGCCTTTCATCAATTAGTCCAACCAAACTTCAAGACTTTCAATTATCCTTAAGCCGGTATTCGTGATAGGTTTGAGACAAACATCTTTAACCTCTACGGATATGACTGTTTTGGTTCCACATTATAGACTTATCATCAAAGTTTCTTCAACCGCTTATTTATCCACCAAGCATTTTTTCTCGATTCAATTCATGATCGGACATGCTTTCTAAATCTAGCCAAAAACTCAGCAGGCATGTCATGTCACTGAAATTTGTGTGAAAAAAACTATAAATTCAAAAGAACCATACACAATGGATTAAAATGACACAAAGCGAAAAGTTGCATTTTATTGAGTAAATGATAGAGAGGTTTGATGATAAGACTAACAGACAACATTTGGATCACAACCTCGAACTAATCCGGATGATAGAAATTATGACAAAATAAATTAGCGATACTCCTTTCCCGCAAGGAAGGGAGTGACTTTCCAATTATAAATCTCAACATCTTAGCTACGAATTTGTACATGAGCATCAAACAGGACGTTCAACAATTTTGATTGTCTTGCATTTAGTGGACATGTTCTTGATATTTTTCACTAAACTATCCCCATATTCTTTGTCATTGTAAATCCTCTGAACAATGTGTGTATGGTCAGGACGTTTTGGGTGTCGTTATCTTGGACCACAATCATCCTTCTTGAATCAATATTTCTATTTCTTTTTTCAAAGCCCGAAAATCCTCAGTGTTATGCCCCTGAACATTAGAATGGTACACGTACCGTACAACAAGGTCAAAACCTTTTGCATATGGATCAGGAACATAACCTTGAAGCGGCTCAATCATGCCACAACGTTTCAACCTTTCAAATAAACTTGTGTAGCATTCTGTGATTGGCATGAAATCGCCCCTCTACTTCGATTCCCTTTCATACTCCTTTTTTAGACAAGGGTTGTAAGGCGATTGAAAGTTATGTTGTCGCAGGCGAATGTCTCTTGGAGTTGGGGCCCGCATTTTTTGGCGATCAAATGGTTTGGCATAAGACTGAGCATTGAATATTGCGTGATGCGGGGAACCATAGAAAACTTGATGAGAGTGCCTATATTGTTGAGAGCCTCTCTTTTGACCTCTTTACGACCCCGATGCCAACATAGTCTCTTCATCTTTCTTCTTTTAGTTAGCAAGGTTGTCCGACTTATTCTGGATTTCTTGGGTGGATGCTTTGAGAGCCACTTGACTTATAATTCGGCCTGTCTTAAGGCCATTCTCGACCATTTCTCCTATCTTGATTGCTTCAGAAATCGATCTGCCCATTGCGGACATCATATTTTGAAAATAGTCAGGCTCCTGAGCTTGAAGGAAGACAGTGATCAACTCAATTAACTCTAGATCTTGCTCTCTCTACTTAGTGGCATATTCCCTGAACCTTTCAGTCGGTTTCTTCTTTATATTCGAGAGGGAATTGTGATCTTACACAATATCGATATTGTACTGGAATTGTTAACGAAGGCTTGGCCATGTAATCCCAAATATGCCAGTGAGAGATATCATGGTCATGAGCCATGTAGAGTCCACTCCCACCAGAATCTCCCCCAAATAAACTGTTAGCAACTCTTCTTTACCTCCTGCTCCTCTCAGCTAGTTGCAGTACCTCTTCAAGTGGGCGATAGGGTCGCTGTGTCCATCATATTTCTCAAATTTTAAGGTCTTTAACCCTTGGGGTAAATGGATGTGAGCAAACATGCACAAATCACTGAATGAGACACTTTTGTTACCACCTAGTCCTTGTATGTTCTTTATATTCTGCTCAAGACGTTCCATTTTCCTGGACATCTCATCCGGGTCTCCCGTCTTGATAGCCTTTTTCATTTTCTGCAGGCGACTCATATTGTAGGGTCAGTTTGGGTGGAGCCGAAACCTTGAAAGCATATATGGAGAGCAGTGTTAGCCATCATAAGCATGAGATAATGGCTCGATGTTTGGCCTTGTTACAGGATTTGGTGGCGAGATTATATAAACTGGCATGTCAGACATGAAGAGATGGGTGTTCCTAATCGGTACGGCTGGAGGTCGCACATTGGAGGTACCAGGGGCGGAAGGGAAGCTGTAGTTTGGCACATACCCCGGAGGTAGAATGTGAACACTCATTGCAGGGATCGATGGTTAGGTAGCCAGGGGTATTGTGGAAGTTCCCTTTGAGGGACCATGAGACGGAGGCTGACCGGAGACCCAAGCCTGATACACATGAGACAATTGATGTTTCAATCTTCTTACTTCCTCCGACTTTTGCTCAACTAACTGACCATTGGGGTCGTTACTGACCAACTCGATTTCATCATTGTTTGCCATCAGTATCTTTCCTTTAGATCTGGTGAAGTAATGATGTGTTTCAAGTTTCACCACAAACCAACCACCTTAAGCTTACTAGATAAGATACAACAAATGTGTTAAGGTTAAACATTTTATAGCTTGAATGACACGTAATATGCCACGCTCCTAACATTATCACCAACTCTAACCTTTTGGGGGTTGCTTGCGTATCATGTCGCCGCATGAATCAGATCATTACGTAGTTTAGGGAAATCAAGAATAAATAAATAAACTAACTCTTTTTTTACTCATATACAAATCAGACCACGAAAGCTCCTAACAAGGAAAATATTTTTAGATTTGTTTGTGGGAATTGTTGAAAGAAACACTTCTAAAGAAGAAAGAAAATATATTTTTTTTGGATTTCGATTTTTTTTTTTTTTTGAAATCTTCAAAAGAAAGATTTTAGATTTTCAATTTTTGCCTTTGAAGTTCTGAAAATATGGATTCTGAGTTTCCATTTTAATTTCTGAAAGAAAAACTTCTGAAGAAGAACGAAAATATATTGGAGTTCAAATTCTTGTTTTTGTTTTTTCTTAATTTCTGGATTTGATGTATCAAAGATTAAAGAAAAATATTTTTGGATTTAGAAAACTGAGGGCTGGACCCGAAAGGTTGCCTACGTATCTCACATTCAATGAGAAAAAAATTGGTGTAGTTCGGTGATAACACTTCTAATGAAACTAACTATATTTTCTCTTTTTGTTTTCTTTTTAAGAAAAATTAATCATGAACACCAAACGCACCAGACCACTTAGGTTTTTTTTCAGTTATAAAAAGAACGGACATTTGTTTATAAATCGGGTGCAAGTTTTTTTTATTTTTCTCTGCTCATTCAACTAATCCGCCCTAAAGCCGGTCAACATGCAAGCCTCCAAAATAAAGTAACAGGTAGCACAGAAGTGAAAAGGATACATGTCCTATACGAGCCCGACCCTTGTTTCGAGCTTCGCTAAGTCGAATGATGCAACAAAATGATCCTACTTGGAATAACTAGACATGTGACTTGTTCTTATAGGTTTTTAAATCTTATAGGAGAAGGTATCTAGACCTGGCTTACTTGGGCGGACAACCCAAGCCGAGGAGCGTCAGCGTGTCGGCTGTAGAACGATTTTGACTTTACTAGTGGCTCTCCCCTCCTAAACATGTGTGATTAAATCCTTCACTAGGAGAAGGTCTACTCACCGGTTTTATCTCAGACAGAAAATTTTGTGGAGCTGGTCAGCACACACAATACTATTACTTATCAGAAGACTCAGATGGGGTGTGAGAGAGGACAACTTATATGTATAGTTCAAACAATATCAAAGAAGTAAATAAGCGACAATTAGCTCATTAGGCTCATAAATATCCAAAAATAATAAATGCCAAAAATTATCAATATGCAAAAGCTCGAATCCTAGCACATAAATGTTCCCAGCAGAGTCGCCAGAGCTATCACACCCTTTTTTTACCCGCAAAATAATATTATATGGATTAAAGGATTTTTTCAATTAAAGTGACAAAATTGAGTAGGGATTATTTTATTTACAGAATCGCCACTTGAAATTAATTTTGCTGGTGTTCCAAGTTACCTTTTATTTGAATCCTTAGTCAAAGAAAGGTTTGACTTTATTTTTATTGGTAAGAAATTCTATTGACCAGGGAGAAGGCGTAAGGCACTCCCCGAATCCCATGGTTATAGCTTTGGATAAAGTGTGTTTTATTTGCCTGACAGCAATGTTAGGCGCCATCACGACCTTTAATGGATTTTGGGTCATGACAAAAACTCAATCTGGGAAAACAATCAAGATGTTAAGATCTGATAATGGTGGACAGTTCATCAACACCAACTGTTTTCATTTGTGTCAATCTTTAGGAATAATAAATCAGAGAACATGTGTTTATACTCCTCAGCCGGAATGGGATTGCTGAGAGAAAACACAGACATGTTCTGGAAATTGCAAAAGCAGTCAGGTCTCAAGGAGGTATTCCTCTGAAGTTTTGGGGACACTGTGTTCTAGCTGCAGCGTATTTGATTAACATAATGTCATCAGCTATTTTTATAAGGGAAGTCAGATAGTGAGGTTTTTTATAAAAGGAAACCAAAGCTGGATCATGTGAGAGTAATAGGATGCCTTTGCTTTGCGAAGAAGGTCCATAACCATGACAAGTTTGCATCTAGAGCAACTGGAACAGTTATGAGGGGATACTCAGCAGTCAGCAAAGGGTACATACTATATGACCTCACTAATCGTGTGTTCTTTGATAATAGGGATGTTCATTTCAAGGAACATATTTTTCCTTGCAAGCACAATCCAGCTGCACAACCATCATTATTCTCAGAAGTTGAACCAAACAGTGATCCAAACTTAGACTACACAACAAATGAGCTAAAAGAAGTTCATAAGGAGGACTTAACAATTCAAAAGGAGGAATTACCAATTCAAGAGGAGGAATCAATGATAATTATGAGGAGATTCATGAAGATGTTGCTTAACAGCAACATAAAAGTCACTCTCATGATGAACTCATGCATCAGAATGAAGATCAACCTGCATCTTTTGAAGATTAGCAAGAACTACAAGACTTATCCCATAACTCAGCTTCTGAAGCTTCTACAGATCCACAAAACTTCGGAAAGTCTACCAGAACAAAGAAACCTCCAGGATGGTTATCAGACTACATCACTACACCTACCAGCATTGTTCCAACCATCCCATATCCTATATATCACTCAGTCAATTACTCTTCCTTGCAGCCATCATACAAGAACTACATAGCAGCTTTCACTTCAATTATGAAACCAAAAATATTTCATGAATCTTCCAAAGATCCAAGGTGGGTGGAGGCAATGATAGCTGAAACGCAAGCCATGGAATATAACCACACCTAGGAGTTGGATTCTTTACCTAATGGGAAGATCCCTATTGGCGGCAAGTGGGTGTTTAAACTCAAATACAAAGCTGATGGGTGAGGTTGAAAGGCTCAAGGCTCAGTTGGTAACTAAAGGCTATAATAAACAAGAGGGGCTTGATTACAATGAGATATTCTCCCTAGTTTTAAAGATAGTCATCGTGAGATCAGTCCTGTCATTAGCTGCAATGGAAGGGTGGCACATCCATCAAATGGATGTGTACAATGCATTTCTATAGGATGACTTACCTAATGAAGTCTACATGCAACTGCCTGAGGTTTTTACAAGCTAGCGGGAGACTCCAGTGGTATGTAGGCTTGTCAAATCATTATATGGCCTGAAGCAAATAAGTAAACAATGGAATGTTAAACTCATAGAAGCACTTACAGCTCAGGGATTCATGTAGAGCACTCTTGATCAATCTCTTTTTACACAGAGATAAGGACCAATATCATTGTCATTCTTTCTTGCGTGGATGGCATGTTAATCACTGGAATAATCTTTATCTTATAGAATGAACAAAGCACAAATTGCAGCAAGCTTTCAAGATGAAAGACCTTGGAGACTTGAGGTATTTTTCGGGTATCGAATTCAACAGGTCAAAGAGAGTCATTTTTATGTATCAAAGAAAATATTCACTAGAACACATTGAAGAAGTAGGACTAAGTGCCTCTAAACCAACTTTCACCCCATCAGAATTTAGCCAGAAGTATACTCTCAAAGATGTCACGACACGAAATTATCACCCTCTGGACCGTGATGGCGCCTAACATTTCACTTGATAGGCAAGCCAACGTTAGACATAATTCAAAACCAGCTTAACTGAAAACAAATAAGCTGAATAAATTGAAATAAAGTGGATAAAACTAATAAGCGGCGGTATCCAAATACAAATCCCAAAGCTGGTGTCACGAATACACGAGCGTCTAGAGCACTACAAATAATAGTCAGAATAAAAGCATAATTGTCTTAATCAAAATAAGGTAATGTACAAAGGGACTTCAGGGATGCGAACGTTCTGCAGTTGTACCTCAAGTCTCCGTAAAGCACTGGATTCGAGCAATCTTCTAGACGCTGCTAAGACCCACTCCAAAATCTGCACAAAAAGTGCAGAGTGTAGTATGAGTACAACCGACCACATGTACTATGTAAGGCCCGAGCCTAACCTCGAAGAAGTAGTGACGAGGCTGAGGCGGGCCACTCACCATAACATGTACGCAATATAATAATATTAACAAGGAAGGAAAAATAGGAAATGAAAGTAAGGCGGTTAATTTATGAAAATGAGCTCAGTCCTCGCAATCAGAGAACCCAAATTAACTAATCGCATAAATTCATATTACAAAGTTGGAAACCAAACAGTAACAACAACGAATACAACATACACAACCTGTTGTGGCGCGCAATCCGATCCCACAGAATACACATAATCCTCCCTTATTCCACCATAACATCATTTATCAATATCAAGAATCACATATAAAAATTCATTATGCCACGCAACCCGAACCCACCTCTCATCAGAATCAATATCATAATCCTCCTTTATTTCACTATGTCATAATTTATCAATAATAAGTATTATGTACACAACCATTGCGGCGCGCAATCTGATCCCACCATATCATTATACTCAATATCAAAATCCACCCTTATTCCACCATATCACAATTGTCGCGGCGTGCAACTCGATTTATAAACAATTTCAATAAATGTAATCAATTCAATAGCTCAATTACAAGAATCTTTACAATTAAAGAAGACGAAAGCAAAGCAATAAAGGAACCATGTACTAATCAAAGGGTTGCTACAAATAATACAAAAGAAACAACACAAGTCAAGTACGCGAAAGTTAAGGTGTGCAAGTAAGACAATTAACCACGGATTCATGGAGGGGATGAACAATTCAATACAAGTATAACAAATGACAAGTAGCAAATTACGACAATTAAAGCATGTAACAGTTAAGGTATGGAATAAGAGAATTCATGAAAAACGAGAAAGCATGGAAAAACATATTTTGATGGAGTATATACACCCGTCACCTCGCATATACATCGTTACACACGAAATTTACATAACATATAGCTCAAGGGTTCCTAATTCCCTCAAATCAAGGTTAGACCTAATACTTACCTTGCTCCGCAACTAAATCAAAACTCAATCTGGGCCTTTCCTCTAAAATTCGCCGCCAAACCAATCGAATCTAACCAAAATCGACTAATATCATCAAAAAATGCTAGGGAAATCAATTACAATAGATAAAGCAAAGTTCTTTACATTTTTTCCCAAAAAGTCAACATGCAGCCTACCTGGCCAAACTCTGGATCGAATGATAGATTTTGACTACCCATGACCCCACGAGTTTATATATGTGGTTAGTTTCAAAATTCGAGTCCAAATCAACTCTCAAAACTCAATTTCTTATTTTTCCAAAACTTGACAAGGTTTCGCAATTTTCACTTTGTTTTACATGATTTTGATGTTATAATCTAAGATAAATTGATGGAATATGATTACAAATAGGTTAGAATCACTCACCCAAAGTTTTTAGATGAAATTCCGTCAACTTATTGTCTTACAACTTTTTGTCAAGTCAGAGATGTCGCAAATGCAAAGAAGTTATGGCAAAAGTGAACTCCCCACATCTCTGCTATTATCGCAATTGCGACGACTAGTTCACTAATGCGAACATTGAAACTTCGCAAAAGAGATCAAATGATCGCAAATGCGATCTCTGTTGTCCCGAGTCCACCTTCGCAATTGCGAACAAATTGTTCACAAATGCGACCATTACAGACCAGGCCAAACATCGTAAGTGCAATCACCCACCTCACAATTGCGAAGGCTGCAGACCATACCAATAACAGAGGGCCATCAGTTATTCTCTACAGTCCAAAATCAGTCTGTAGCCTATCCAAAACTCACTCAAGCCCTTCGGACTCCAAACCAAACATGCACACAAGTGTAATAACATCATACAAATTTGCTCGCATGATTAAAACACAAAAAATAACATCTAGAACTACGAATCAGGCATCAAAATTGTCACACCTCCTTTTTTCCCCGATAGGGGTAATAAGAGAGTTTTTCCACTTTAAGTGACATTATATGAACTTTGGGATTTATTTTATTCAGAGTCGCCACCCGGATTTTTTACGGTGCTCCGGGACACCATTTATTTATTAGAAATCCCAAAACCGAGGAATTTTGACTCCGTTAAATTGTCTGCGAACCAGAAAACCGGGTAGGAAATTCTGTTAACCCGGGAGAATGTGTTAGGCACTCCCGAATTCCGTGGTTCTAGCACGGTCGCTTAATGATTAAACTTGGCCTAAATTGTTTAATTACTGATTTTAAAACCTATGTGCATTTTACATTTTTACAGCTTCTAATTATTCAACTATTTGTTTTAAAGAATTATTTTAAGACGGGTTACGTATGCGTATACCCGTTTGAATTGGACGTGTCAAAAATCATGTCACGCGGACGTGTATATAATTTATCACTTTTAATTATTTAAGAAAACTCCAAAACCGCGCGAACGCGTACCTTGGTTTTATTTTGAAAACCGAGTACACAATTGGTCACGCTTAGTTATTTAAGAAAATTTGGTCAAAGTCGCGTGAACGTGAAATAGACTCTTAAATTACTACCACAGTAATCCAAATGTTACAAAAAATCCCGTCCAACTTGTCATACTTTGCTTTTTTTATTTGTTAATTTACTCTATTAGTCTAACTGATCAGTACTTCACAACAATACAAATAAGATAATATATTAAATTATTTAGTAGACTAATTACAATAAAACCAAATGAACCAAAAATATGGAAGGCATTTATGAAAGATTGAGCAGGGAAGCAAACAAGACTATTAAGTAGAAGAAAGCAAATAAAACAAATTCCATATTGACTTAATGAGTAAAAAATGAAGACTAACAAAAATATGAAACGAAATATTCACGAAAGTTGAGCGAAGCATGGAAAACTAAAATGAAATGGGAAGATGGACCTTTATATTGACAAATTTGGCTTGAATATTACATCTGCACTCCAAAGATGAACAAAGTGTAGGAGTCTGGCCACCGACCGGAGCTCGGAACCTCGTCGTCAAATCGAATCTGGCTAAAAAATTCAGCTAAGGGCTCGACTCTAGTCCAAGAATGGTATGTGTGTATCTGGGTTGGAAATGATACTTAGGGAGTATTTTATTTTGGGAAAAAGTTGGGGAAGACAATAGAGTCAAGAATTGGGGTTGATTCCTCTCTTTCCTCTGCGTTTTTTGTTGATTGTGTGTGGGGTTCAAGGTAGAAGAAGAGGTTTTGCGGTTTCTGCCGTTCTTCTTAGCTTTTTGCAATTTTGGACGTATTTTTTTTGAGCTCAAACTTTCCGGCCAGCTGTTGCCGAAAAAATCTCTTTGAGATGAAGGTTGCTGTATTCTCTGTTTTTGTGTGTGTGGAAACGGCTGATGGGCTATATATGAATTAGGTTCTCTTTTTTTTTTTTTTTGGAGAAGAGAGAAGAGATTTAGGGTTGTAATGTGGGTAATCTAGTTGGGCATGGTATTTCGGGCCTTGAAATTTGGCCAATTTAAAACAAGAGCAAATTTTATCTTTTAAAAATAGTCATCTTACTACTAATTAAATTTCTTTTATCAAAACGACCTAATTAACATTTTAACTAATTAAATAAACTAATTGATTAAGCTAATGTATATTTTTTGTGAATTTTATATATTAATCTATCAATTAAAGGGTAATTAATTTCTAAAAATGCGAATTAAACATAAGATTACATTAAATGAAGAATGTGACAATTTTTATGATTTAAAATATTAAATATGCATGAAATGCAACTAAATAAAGAAAAGTTCATAAAATTCATTAAAAGTTATTTTTTGATTATTTTTAGGAGTAATTTCCATGCGGGACAAAAATTGGGTGTTCACAAAAATGAATAAAATTTTCAAATAAATCTAACAACATGCAAATTTACCACCGGACGTCTGAATCACGTTAAATCAACTCCATTTTGCATCAAATTTTGCAGAAAAGTCATAAATAGTAAATGAACCTATTTCAAGTTCCGAAACCGAAATTTGAATCTGATAGCAACAAAGCCAACTTACGATCAAACATAGAATTCCTTAAACCTTCAAATTACTAGTTTTTAACAAATCGCGTTAATTCAAGTTAGGGACTTCCGAATTCGATTCAGGGCAAATGCCCAAGCTCCAAATCACTATACATACCCAGCGGAATCGTCAAAATACTAATCCGGGTATGTTTACACAAAATATTGACCATAGTCAACCCATGTCATTTTAAAGACAAAAATTCACATTTTCTTAATTTTTTCACATAAATATTTTCTAGAATAAGACACACACAAAATAAGGAACGCTAAATGGAGCTAGTCGAGGTCTTGAAACACAAAAATAAAGGCTAAAACTCAAAATGACCTATCAAGTCATTACAAAAGAGTTGGATGATATTGCAGGCTTAGAAGGTGATTAGAAGCTAGAGGACAAGGGCAAGTATCAAATACTGTTTCGGAAGTTGTTATATTTAACATTAACAAAGACCAGACATATCCTTAGCAGTCCAAACACTTAGTCAATTCATACAACTTCCCAAAAGAAGTCATTGGGAGGCAGCGTTGAGAGTGGTCAGATATGTCAAGAAGGAACTAGGTTTGGGAATCCTCATGAGCAGTCAAAGCAGAAATACACTAAGTGCATATTGTGATGTTTATTGGGCTTCATTTCCTAACACAAGAAAATCTGTCACAAGCTTTCTTGTTAAGCATAACAATTCTCTCATATCCCCGAAGTCTAATAAGTAAAGTACGATTTCAAGAAGCTCCGCAGAAGGAGAATATAGGAGCATGGCTTGGCAGTAGCAGAACTTGTTTGGTTAACATGCTTGTTTAAGGAGCTTGGTGCAGAAGTGAAGCTTCCAGTTGAATTGTTCTATGATAACAAAGCAGCTCTGCAAATTGCTGTGAATCTAGTATATCATGAAAGAACGAAACATATTAAAATAGATTGTCATTTTTATGACGGAAAAAATACAACGACTAGTGAAAACAATGCATGTTTAAAAGATCAATTGGCAGGGTTGTTGAGGTTACAGCATCAGTACTTGATGTCAAAGCTGAGAGTGCTCAACATTTTCGCACCTAGCAACTTGAGGGGAGTGTTCGAGATGTAATAAGTTGAAGTTGTCTAGAAACCAGCGTTAAGTAAAAGCAGCTAAGAGTTAAACTAGAGTTAGTTATGTAACTAATTATTGGAAGGGTAGTTG
Source organism: Nicotiana undulata (assembly GCA_005239495.1). Classification (NCBI taxonomy): domain Eukaryota; kingdom Viridiplantae; phylum Streptophyta; class Magnoliopsida; order Solanales; family Solanaceae; genus Nicotiana; species Nicotiana undulata. The sequence continues at coordinate 17,432 of ML255511.1, forward strand.
TTAGTTAGTTAGTGGTAGTTTGAACCGCTGTCAATGAGGTGTCACTTAGATGTAGGAGTTTGTTACTTGTATAAATAGAGGATCAAATCAATGAGAAGCTAAACTCATTCATTTTCATTTTCTGCTCTGTTCTTGATGCTTCACAGAAGCTCTTCTTGTTCTTTGCACCTCTATTAACGTAGAGTAGAAAGCTTGAGCTGAGTATGAGGTGAGTGTGCAGAATTTCACAGACCTGTTTTAAGCAAGGGCAGAAGGGGTTCACCCGAACCTCCTTCGCCGAAAAATTACACTCTATATGTAAGGCACAATCTGTTTTTTTACCTCTATATATTAAGTTTTGAATTCCCTTGACACAGCCTAAAACTTTAGCTTAGTGGTCAAGCTAGTTCAAATCCTTTGTAAGGTCATAGGTTCAACTCCCACTAGCTACAATTGTTTTTAGTTTTTTTTTTATTTGAACCCTTTTTGCGGAGATCTTGCCTCCACCGCTGGTTTTAAAGGGTCACTCTTTTCATCAACAAATACAAAGCAGAAATGTTTTTAATTTTTTTTTATTTGAACCCTTTTCGCGAAGATACTGCCTTTGCCGCTGGTTTTAAGGGGTCACTCTTTTCATCAACAAATACAAAGCAGAAAAATTTTCAATGTTTTTTTATGGTTTCTTCACATAAAATGGTAGAAGTTTAAAAATACAACGTTTGGGACATTGTAAATCCAAAAATTTACTTTGCTTTCAATGCGTGCATGTGAGTTATGAGAGAGTACTGACGCCCCCTTACGTCCCTATCTTAGCATGTTTTGGACGGACCTAAACATTCAACTTTACCTGGCTCACTGTCTCTAATAGTAGTTGTTTTGTAAGTTACAAAATTTCCATAAGTAGTAATGTTTTGAAATTATTGAAAAATCCAACTAAAACAATTGTCCGCCTTTTTAAATGTCGATCGAGATAGGATAGGATGTAGATTTAATACTAATAGAGATTGCAATGACTGAGAGTTTGTCAGGCCACCAATATTGCTCAAGGTCAATATCCCCTCCTTGGTTATGTAATATATCATATTTAGGGTAGGGTTGGGCATATATCGAGTATAACCGATAGTTAGAACCGAAAAAAGCTTATTGGAGTATCGATATCGGGATATTGAATTAACGGTTCGATAACGGTTTTGTATTTTTTCACTATTGGGTTATCGGTTCGAGCCACGGGTTTCCCAATTTCTTAACGGGTTAATCGACAAACCAATAAGATTTAATAAAATTAGGATTTTACCCGTAAGTATATAAATACATCTAGGGCTTCATTCTCTCTTTTTCTACCAATTTTCCCAGCCATATTCAAGATTGAATTTTCACAGTTCACTCTCAAACTCTTATTCAATTCTTGAACAGTTCTTCTTCAAAGTACAACCACATTCTTAGAATCTTAGCATAAGTTTGTATTCCAAAATTACTTCTTTGTTAAGAACAAATTTCGTTCCTTGTTTTTGAGATTGCACAGAACATGAATTTGTTAAAATGAAACATGCTTCAAATATTAGTTGTGGCTAGAACGCATAATTGGGTAGTATACTATATGTGAATTCTTCTCTTTTTGCGTAACTCGAGTGAATTGTCTTCTCTTTTTTGCTTAACTCTAGATTTAGTTATCTTATCGGGTAAACCGATAACCTAACCGATAATGACCGATAACCGATAACCGATAACTAATATCTTATCGGTTTGGTTATCGGTTTATCATATTTGTAAACCGATAACCGATATGCTAAACCGATAATATTCATAACTGAACCGAACCGACCGATGCCCACCCCTAATTTAGGGTGTGTTTGGAAAATATTTTGTTGGAAAATAAGTGATATTTTAATTTATTTTTTGGTGTTTGATTAGATAACAAAATTATTTTTTGAAAAATATATAATATAATCAAAGCAAACATTATATAGGAGACGAAATGGATAAGGTCGGGAAGGTATGATACGCCGGGGTCTAAAAATCAGGATTAAGGGTAGGAGAGGTAGGGTGGGCGGGGAGTAGGGTGCGACTATTTTTGCAATTTGAATGATTTTTTACCTATAAATTTTTACTTCACGTCTAAAGTTTTGAGTTCAATTGAACCCGTCAGTTCAACACTATATTCGCCTCTGGTTGCAAAACGGACGAGCTGAGTCAAAACTTGGGCGGATCAACTTGATAAAAAAGCCATGTCCGTAGAAATGACACCACATTTTAATGGGTTGCTATTTAGGAAATAACTAGCGTATCCTGAATTTCAGTTTTTAATGTCAATTTTTTCTGGCAAAAAATGTCCTAAATTGTCTTGAATTTAAGATTTTAGTTTAAAATTTCATGACAAAATAACTACTCGCTAATCTCTAAATAGCATCCCGGCATGTCCCGGTTCGCTCAAAGTTAGTTTGTGTCAAACAGGTTGGGTTGGGATGAATAAATAAGGGATCTTTATACAAATAGCCAGTCAAATGTACTATTTATTTTTCTAGCTAGTAGATTATACATTGACTATATATGATTATATACATATTATACATGGATTACCCATATATTATACGTCCACTGGTTAATTTAACTTAAGATATCGTACCCGTTCAACATGATCCAACCTCCTCTTTCTTTAATTTGATTTTCGTCAAAAAAATAATTGACCTAAATGTTCTTGAATTATTAGTTTAAATTCCTTCAAATTTGCATAAATTTCATTCTCCAAAGTGAATTTTGTGCATTTGGGGTTGCACTTGATCCTTCGGGCAATACTTTTTTGACTTGTTTTGTAGTTTAATCAACATACGTGTCATAACCCACCCAACCCTTACTATTTCGTGGGTGTATTAATGGAATCGGAAAACCGCATCAAATCCAAAAAATCAAATTAAATTGATTAAAAAATCCGACTATGTATGATTTGGTATTGAGTGAAAAAATCTTAACCAAACCGACATATAAATATATAACTTTTATATATACTTTTAAGATTTTATATGGCATTTTTTTTAAATAATGTCTAGAAATATTTGGGATTCTCTTATGGAATATAATATTTAATAGAATATGAAGCGCTCCAAATTTATTAACCTTAAATAATAGAGTTGTGTGATCACTTTTTCATCACGTGTTACTGAAATGCGTCAATCTCTTTGTTCATCTATATGCATATGTCAAGAGGTATTAAAATTCTTATATCTTTTCCGAATTTAAAGTGGTTATTATTATTTATGGTTTATATTAGTTTTTATGTTTAATTACTAAATTCGGTTAACCTAGAAAGTGTACATGTCACGACCCGTAATTCCCACAGTCGGGATCGTGGTGGCGCCTAACATTCAACTTGCTAGGCAAAAGGCGATAGAGTATTTTTAAGCTATACCTTATTCAATTCAATCAACAACAACAATAACTAAGATGAAATACAGTGAATAAGGAATAATGTAAAAACTTCAACATTTACAACCACCCGGATCTGGAGTCACAATTCACGAAATACAAAGATTACTACAAACAGAGTCTGAATAAGGGAAAATACACTATTCTGAAGTCGGAAAACAGTAAAAGATAAACAAAGAGAGACTTCAGGGTCTGCGGACGTCAGCAGATCTACCTTGGGTCTCCCGATAGCAAATCCGACAGCTAATATCTTAATCAGCCAGAGCCGGTACCAAAATCTGCATAGAAAGTGCAAAGTGCAGTATCATTACAACCGCTAAGTGTCGAGCCTAATCTCGACGAAGTAGTGATGAGGCTAAGACAAGACACATACAAATCAAACATGTACAATTTAACAGTATATATAGAAATAACAATAATGAAGAACTAGACAGGTAATATCGGGAGGGGGAAATATGATGGGGAATACGAGATAAAGAACTACAACAGAAAGATAACTTGAGTAACCAATATACTATGAGTCAATAGAAAACATTGAACACAGTAAAGGAAAAATGCACGGCATCACCCTTCGTGATTTTACTCTCATCCTCACCATGAAATTAAAAGAAACGACACGGCATCACCCTTCGTGCATTAAACTCACATTATGGCACGACATCACCCTTCGTGCATTAACACTCTCAACCTCACATAAAGTCAATAGAACGGCACGGTATCACCCTTCGTGCATTAACATTCTCTCTTACCATAATGCAATGAACAAATCACAACATGGAGATAAAATAATGAGTACAAGTCTTAGTTCCACATTTTGTTCCTCAATGTCAACCTCAACTTCGAAATCAATACTCAAATATGACCAAAAAAGTTTGTAAACATGATACAAGCGATCAAGTTAACAATACAAGTCTAAACATGGATAATATGAACAAAGGAAGCTATAATTGCAAGAAACTAAACCTCACCGCATGATTTAACCCGACTACAACGTATAGGTACTCTCACCTCATATACGTTGCTTCCAACAATTAGACAAGTAGCAAGTAGAAATTAGGCAAAAAAATTCCTATTCCCTCAAGACAAGGTTAACCACAACACTTACCTCGCTCTAACGTCTCAAACTCAAAGCTCAACCACGATTTTTCCTTTACACAAGCCTCCGAACCGATTGAATCTAGCAAATTACCAACCAAACAAATTGATTTACGCCTTTGGAACTATCCACGATTGTAATGAATTCAATTAGGCCATTTTTTGAAAAAGTCAACACCCGGGCCCGCTTGGTCTAACCTGAAATTCGGACCAAAACCCGATTATCTATTCACCCCCGATCCCCATTATGATTTGATTTGGATTCCGACCTCAATTTGAGGTCTAAATCCCTAATTTCTACCCAAAGACCCCCAATTTTCCTATGAAAACTTTAGATTTTAAGTTGAATCTTAGAAAAAAGTAGTGGAAGATTGAAAGAAATTAGTTTAAGATCACTTACCAATGATTTGGGGAAGAAAAGTTCTTTGGCAAATCGCCTCTTGTGTTTCTAGGTTTGAAAATTTGAAGAATGAATCAATTATTCTGTCTATGCCTATTTCTTCAGTTGCAGATGTCGCATTTGCAACCTAGGCTTCACAAATGGGAAGCCCGCAAATATGACAATTTCCTTACAAATGCGAAAATGCCCCAGGCCTACAGTCATCGCAAATGCAAACAAGAGAGGATCGCAAATGCGACTAAATCTTCACAAATGCGAAGGTCCACCCCCAGCCCACTGCTCGCAAATGTGATGGCCTCTTCGCAATTGCGAGGCTCGAATTTGCGAGCCAGATCTCGCAGATGAAAAATCTGCAGGTCTGATGCACACAAGCTATGTTTTCTAAGTTCAGTTCACTCTGTAGCCTATCTGAAACTCACTCGAACCCTCGAGGCTCCAAACCAACTATGCACACAAGTCTAAAAATATCATACGAACTTGCTTGCGGGTTCAAAACACCAAAATAGCACCAAAAACTACGAATTGGACACCAAATTAAATAAAATTTTCAAGAAAACTTTGAAATCACTATTTTCACAACCGAACGTCCGAACCATGTCAAAACAATTCTGTTTTTCATCAAATTTCACAGACAATCATAAATATGGATTGACCTATACCGGTTTCCGAAACCAAAATATGGACCCGTTATCCAAAAACTCAACCTTTGGCCAAACATTTCAAATTCATTAATACTTTAACTTCTAAATTTCGACAAAGTCCGATATCTCGAGCTAGGGACTTCCGAATTCGATTCCGGGCATACGCCAAAGTCTCAAATCACAGTACGGACCCACCGTGATCATCAAAATACGAATTCGGGTTCGTTTACTAAAAATGTTGACCGAAGTCTACTCAAATAAATTTTTAGGCAAAAATCCTTAATTTTTATAGTTTTTTTTTAACAGAAAATCTTTCTAGAAAGGCGCCTGGACTGCGCACACAAATCGGGGAAGGCTAAAAAATGATTTTTAAGGCTTAGGATCACAGAATTAGGTTTCAAAACAGGAGATGACCTATCGGGTCATCACAGTACATCAACAAAAAAATTATTGTGAAACGACTAAAAAAATAACTATCATGTGTTATTAAGAAAATCCTCTCATAGAAATATGCTAATAGTTAATATGTCTATAAGATTAAGATAATATTTAAGTAACAAAAAACTCGAAAAATCCGATAAAATCGAACCAATCCAAACTGGCATAGTTGATTTGGTTCGGATTTAAATACCGCACCACCCGGTCCATATACACCCCTACTATTTTGAGTTGTTTGAGTGGTTTACTAAAAGTTGATTGATTTTATCACATGTATTCTCGGGTAACAAGCTTGATGTTAGTGAGCATCTCAGAACTAAAAAGATCCATGAGCTAATTGATTTTTGCCACAAGAGTGGCAACAATGGTTAAGCAGTGGATATTGGCAGAGCAGCGTTTAGAACTTCCCTGAATTTTCTGTCAAACACCATTTTCTCTAAAGATTTGAGTGACCCATTTTCTGATTCCGCTAAGGAATTTAAGGACTTGGTGTGGAACATTATGGTCGAGGCTGGTAAACCAAATTTTGTGGACTATTTCCCTTTTCTTGAGACAATTGATCCACAAGGTATAAGGCAGCGCATGACCGATCATCTAATTAAGTTTAGAAATTATTTCATAAACTTCTGAACTGCAAAATTTTTGAAACCGCGAAATTTTGTACCCGTAAACTTTATAATTTTTAAACTCGTAAACTTCAAAATACATAAACCTCCGAACTCATAACTTTGGAACTTGTAAAATTTTGAACCTGTAAACCGAAAGATGAAGAAAGTAAAACTGAAAATATATTTAAAGAAAATATTTTTTCGGGAGGGGGTGGGGCGGGTGGGG
>ML255511.1:24764-109800 GCA_005239495.1 Nicotiana undulata
AGTAGGGTGGTTGGTGACGGGGAAAAAACCTTTTTAGAGAGAGGGCATGGGGTGGGGTTAGGTGGGTTGGGTGTGGGGTGGGTTGGTGAGGGTATGGAATAGGGTGGGAAAGCTTGAGAAGGAGTTTTGGAAAATGTTTTCCCTTGTCTTGATAGGGAAAATATTTTCCTCCAATTGGAGGAAAATGAAATGATGAGAAAAATATTTTTCAAAATATTTAAGCCAACCAAACATGAGAAAATTGAAAAATATTTTCCGAAAAATATTTTCCGAAAAATATTTTCCTTCCTACCAAACACATCCTGAGAAACTATACAAATTTTGATGTTTTAGATGCCCTTCTCAACATTAGCCCAGAAGAGCTTGACAGGAATCACATCGAGCATGTGTCTGGTTTGTCCTCCGCTCCTTCTATTATTTGTGAGGTTGCCGAAAGATTGCGTATAGATGTTCGTAATACGCATCGGAAGATAATAATAGTTTTAAACAGAACTTTTTGTGCTTAAAATTTATTTACATGTCAAAGATCGGATCTAAGACGTAACTGGTAAAGAGAGTCTCGTTTCAAAAAATTCTTTGATCGTGCGAAGACTCTATGCGTATCCACACCGAGACCGATCCTTGCTATCAACTCTTTGATCAACGAAACCCGCGAAAAAAATTGAACGAAGAATATTGTGTTGAAATTTTTCTCAAAAATCTCAACTCAATGTTAGAAGAACAAAGAAACACTTTTCTTGTAATTGTATTTTCTCTCTTCGCTTGTGTTGCACCCTCACTTTCACAAAGTGGTTTTCTTCTAAAAAATTTATAATACAAATTGTTCTATCACCCTTTATATAGCATCATCTATAAACTTTTTTCCTATTTGGTTGAGATAATGATTTACTTAGGGTTGAAGTTTAATTTAAAAAACAAACGTCATTGGAATTTTCTTATGGAAAATTGAAACTCCCACGTTACTGCCGAGAAAGTTTCACAAACTTTTTGTATTCAATTCTATATTGGATTTTAATTATAAATTTTTATATTAATATTAATATTTATCTATTGAAAATATAATCCCATTCTAAATGGGTTTGTTGCGGCCGACAATCCAATTCCATTTGGATTTCACGTCTTTATGGAATTTCATGTTACTAATCCAATTCAAAATTGGATTTAATTAAAAAGTCTTTTGTTAACTTCATTTAATAAAATGAGTATTGATTATATATATATATATATATATATATATATATATATATATATATATTATAACCAAGAGATATAATTTATTTTTCTATTTCAAATAGAAAATTTTAATTTATTCACAATATTAATTATAACCTCCGTGCTAGCAAACAATATAATAATATTCTATTTGGACTAATAACTTTATTTATTTGACTAAATTAAATTCTTTAATTCAATTATTAAATAATAAGTTAATTAATCCTCTAGCAAAGATCAGAACACTCGTTAGTGTGCGACCCCATAGGTTCAATACTAAACCGGTAGTAAATCACATTAATATATATACTAATCAAGGGTGACGTCTAGAAACACTCTGTAACGACCGGATAGAATGAAGTATACAATTTACTCTCAAGAACCAGTAGTAGAATAAAGTAACATTTCCTTCTGCCCTTATAGCTCTGAGTCATCCTAGGATATGGTTCAACTGTCAAATTCTAATAGGCGACCAACTATGTGTTCATATCATATATAATCGACCATTGAATGACCTAAGAAACTCATTTCTTCTTTTATTCAATTGCCCTAGCCAAGGTCTTAGTTTGGTCGTTTATAATTCATGACAACATGGAGCTTAAACTCATTACCAAGAGTTTATAGATTCCATCTTGATCAATCACTAATTCTACAAGTATTTAATCGTATCCAATATCCTTTCAACTATCGCCCTAGGGCCATAGGTGTCTGGTATCAAAGCACAATAAACAACTTGTCAATTACTATGACGATCTCAAGTCAAAGAAAATTCTTACATCACATTCTTCAAGTGAATATCCTATTGACAGTTTATGGTAATTTTAACCATTAGGAATTATCCAGTGAGTCGGTTCAATGGTCATATCTCTATATGCATCATCTATCTATGTGAATTAGTTAATGAGATCAACTAATCTTTATCCCATAAAGACGATCACATAAATATTGATCTAACTGAATTACTAATGTCCAAATTAACAATCCTACGATCAAGAACAAAACTTAGATTAAATTATAAGAAACTTTACTCTCATTATCATGATCTCCATCATGATGTCAAGTCTCAAAATTTAATCAAGGACTATATGCTAAAAATGTGCTAAAATTTTACTAAGGCACAAAGCAAGTTTGAAGACTAAATTTAAGGAGTTCAGAAAGGAAATATTTTTATATTTATACTTGAACAAAAAGTATGTACAGAAGACCCACAAAGGCCTTACAAAAAAAGAAAAGAAAAAATAGAAGTCCTAACTATGCTCATCCTCCTCGGGGAAAGCCTTTTCTTCGGGCTCCTCACCTTTATCGGACCCGCTCTCGTTGCCTTTATCTTCGTCTTCATCATTGGAGGAGGCCAGTAGCCTGGCATCGGCTTCGAGCATCTTAGCTTGAGCTATCTCCTCGTAAAGGTCAAAGCCTCGGGCATGAATTTCCTCGAGGGTCTCCTTCCGAGAATGGCACTTAGCCAGCTCAGTAGTCCATTGCACCCGATCGGTGGCCTCCCTCAGATGAGTCTGAGCAGCCTCGGCATCAGCCACGTATACGGCTATTGACTTGTCACCTGGCCTTCGCCTTTTCGACCTCAGCTTGGGCATCGGCAAGTCCGGCCTCGAGCTCTTCGATTCTTTTGGCCTGAGCCGAGCTCTTCTCCTTAGCACTCCGAAGTTGAACTTCGGACGATGACAGTTGGGCCAAGGCATCCTCCTTCTCCGCAGCAAGGCAGACCATGCCGTGTTTCCACCGATGGCAGTTAGCTTTAACCTGATCGACTTCCCCCCGGAACAACTCGATCTTCTTAATTTTTTGCTTCAACTGAGACATCAAAACGTTAGCCTCCACCCTTGGATAAAGTCCGTATTTTTTCAAAATGACAGTTACCTGCTCGTTCAGCTCGGTTTCTTCCTTACGAGTTGTAATGACCCTGCCGGTCGTTTTAAGAGTTAGAGCCCGAGCCCCTATGAAATGCTTTCCCCGTATCTATTTCTGCTATTGTGACTTGCCGGGATGATTTGTTTTGAGTTTCGGAGTAATTTGGGACACTTAGTCCCTAAATGAGAGCTTAAGTCTTAGAATTTGGACCGTAGTCAGAATTGTGTGAAGGCGGTTCTGTAATGGAATTTCGTCGATTCCGTTAGCTCCATTGGGTGATTTTGGGCTTGGAGGCGTGGCAGGAATGTGTTTTGGGGGTCGGTAGCTCATTTAGGCTTGAAATGGAGAAAATCGAAATTTTGGAGTTTTGGGCAAGTAGTAGAATTTTTTATATCTGGATCGGAATCCGATTCCGGGAGTTGGAGTAGGTCCGTATTGTTGAATATGACTTGTGTGCAAATTTTGGGGTCAATCGGACGTAGTTTGTTGGTTTCGGCGTCGGTTGTAGAATTTTGAAGTTTCAAGTTCTTAAGGTTTGGATTGGAGGGTGATTCGGGATTTTAGCGTTGTTTGAGGTGGTTTGAGAGCTCGACTAAGTTTGTATGGTATTTTAGTATCGGTTGGTATGTTTGATTTAGGTCCTGGGGGCCTCGGGTGTGTTTCGGATGCTCAACGGACTAGTTTTGGACTTAGAAGAATGGCTGAAGTTCTGCAATCTAGTGTATCTAGTTTCCTTATACGCGATTCCGAGAAGGGAGCCGCGATCGCGTAGGCTTAGGTGGGCGGTGGGAGTTTTGTTCTTCGCGTTCACGGGCAAAGTATGCGAATGCGTAGTATTGGCGAAGTGGTGCATCGCGAACGCGTGGGCTAGGCCGCGTTTGCGAACAAGAAATAAGGATGCAGTGGAGTTGGGTGTTGCTCTTCGCGGTCGCGTGAGGTCAGTCGAGATCACATAGGTCTGAGAAGCTATTGCATCGCGTTCGCGTGGGAAGTTACGCGTTCGCTTAGAGTAAAATTGTGAGGCACCAAAGTTGTTCTTCTCGATCGTGAGGGTGCTTCCGCGATTGCGATTAAGGAAATACCTGGGAAGATTTAAAGTTCAAAATCGAGGGTTTTGGTTCCTAACTCAAAATTTGATTGAGAGCTCGGTAGAAGGCGAAATTTGGAGAGATTTTCGGTGGAAGTTTTTGGGTAATGACTCCTAACTCCTTTATGATTATTTCCTACTAATCTATGCTTAATTGTATCATATAATTTTGGATTTGGGGTGAAAATTTGGGAAACTTGAGAAAATTTCTTAGGCAAATATTTTGGATTTTGATCGAGATTTTGGTATCGGATTTGAGTAAATTTGGTATGCTTAGACTCGTGAGTGAATGGGTGTTCGTAATTTGTGATTTTTATCCGATTCCGAGACGTGGGCCCCGAGAGGCATTTTGGGTGTTTTTCCTATTTTCTTGCCTTAGCTTCGAATTCAATAGCTAAAGTAGTTACTTGTTATATTTACATTATGCAATTGATTTGATTAGATTTGGGCCATTCAGAGTTGGATACTCATGGCAAGAGCGTGGTTTCGGATTGATTGAGCTTGTTTCGAGGTAAGTGACTTGCCTAACCTTGTGTGTGGGAACTTCCCCTTAGGATTTTGGTACTGTTTGATATATGAGTGTCGTGTATGTGAGGTGACGAGTACGTACACAAGCTATTGTTGTAGAACTCCGTTTTCCACTAAATCATAACTTGTTTTTGCCTTATTTGAACTACACTAGTATATGTAATTACCTTGTTTAGATTAGAAAAGCATGTCTACGTGTTTTGACTGCCTATTTGAACTCTGTGCAACATTTTTTTAGTGAAACTCCTATTTTTCCTTAAATTGGACATAGCCTAAACTGTAGATTTCATTGATGTAACTGTTATATTTATTGGTTGAGATGCATATTTACTTTTGGACTACGGAACGCATTCTGGGAGATCCCCCATCACTGCCTATTTACTTTGGGACTACGAAACGCATTCCGGGAGATCCCCAAGCACTGCATATTTACTTTAGGACTACAGACGTTCCGGGAGATCCCCATGTATTGCATATTTATTTTTGGACTACGGACGTATTCCGGGAGATCCCCATGTACTGCATATTTATTTTGGGACTATGGACGTATTTCGGGAGATCGCCCCCTTGTACTGCATATTTACTTTGGGACTATGGGATGGTATCCCGGGAGATCTCCATGTCGTTATTCCTTGTTCTGAGTTGAGGGCTTTCTTGACTTATATTCACTGTAGATTTCCGTAATTAATTTATTATAATATATCTCTTACTTCTTAAGTTCATTATATTATACCGGTAAGTACATGACCTGACCTCATCACTACTCGACCGAAGTTAGGCTTAGCACTTACTGGTACCATTGTGGTGTACTCACGCCCTTCCTGCACATGTTTTCGTGTGCAGATCCAGTTACTTCTCGTCCGCTTTAGTATTAGTCAGCAACAACAGCCACTGGAGACTTCAAGATATATCTGCACACGTCCGCGGATCCTCGGAGTCTCCCTCTATCTTTATTTGTTTCCTACTATATTTCTTATACTCTTGTATAGCATACTGTAGATAGATTTCGTAGAGTTTGTGACTCGTGGTTTCGGGTTTTGGGAAGTGATGTGTATAATTGGTAAATTGGCTTTACTTGTATAAGTCGAGCAGTGTTTTTGCCTTTATATAGTAATTATGAAGCTTAGTTGGTTCTTATTTTTCTTTACTTTTGGTTATTTCAATGTTAATAGGCTTACCTAGTTGTAGCGACTAGGTGCCGTCACAACGCCTTTTGGAGGGGTAAAAAATGGTCGTGACAAGTTGGTATCAGAGCTCTAGGTTCATAGGCATCATGAGTCAGAGGCCGGTTTATTAGAGCCTCGCGGATAGGTGCGGAGATGTCCGTACTTATATTTGGGAGGCTATGTAACTGTTAAGAACAATCATACTTCTTTGATTTCCTTGTCGTGCGAGTTATTGACATCAAAAATTCTAAAACTTACATTCTATTATTTCTCACAGATGGTGAGGAACCGTACTTGGAGGACCGACGATCAGGCACCCGAGCTCCCTGCTAGAGCTGCCAGAGGCCGGGGTCGGGTTTAAGGACGACCATGCGGTGCAACCCGAGCACCTGCGCGAGCAGTGACAAAGGAGCCCCCAGGAGCTTTAGCTGGAGGGACGGCACCGGAGGTTCCTATTGCTGCTCCAGCCCTCCAGGAGACCTTGGCTCAGTTCATGAGCATGTTCAACACTTTGGCTCATGCTGGGCTAATTTCGATTGCTCCCGCAACATCTTAGTCCGGGGGAGGGGCACATACTCCCACAGCCCGCACTCCTGAGCAGAGAATCCAGGTTGACTAGGCCCCAGAGTTCACTCATATGCCCCCAGTGGCTCCAGTTCAGCATGAGACCAGGGTAGCTGATTCTGAGGCAGAGCAGCTCAGACTTAAGAGGTACAAGAAGTACCACCCGCCCACTTTCAGCGGACTAGCTTGAGATGATTCTCAGGGTTTTCTTGAGGATTTTCATAGTATCCTCCGCACTATGGGCATAGTGGAGACGAGTAGGGTTTCTTTCACCGCTTTCCAGCTAAGGTGAGCGACATATTAGTGATGGCGTGCCTGTGAGCTGAGTAGTCCGGTCGAGGAAACCTCACTCACTTAGACTCAGTTCTCAGATATGTTTTTGCGTGAGTATGTCCCTCAGAGCCTCAGGGATGCTTAGCGCGCAGAGTTTGAGCAGTTGCGCCAGGGTGCTATGACCGTGTCTGAGTATGCAGTCCGTTTCAGTGAGTTGGATCGACATGCACCGGCTTTGGTTGCTACAGTCAGAGAGAGGGTCCGTCGCTTCATTGAGGGGCTCCACCCCAGTATTCTGACCAGTATGGACAGGGAGTTAGAGATGCATATCACTTATAAGCAGACCGTGAGTATTTCCAAGAGAGTGGAGGGCATGCATGCCCGGGACAGAGAGGAGAGAGAGGCCAAGAGGTCTCGAGAGACTGGTCATTTTTCAGGAGCTCGTCCGCCAGCATCACGCCATGGTAGGGGCTTTGTGATCCACCCTGTTCATTCAGCTCTTCCAGCAGCCAGCGGTGTTCCAGCTCCTCCTAGACCTCATGACCCTTATTATGCACCGCCAATGTCCAGCGTGCCTCTTGCTCGAGGTGCTATTACCGGCCAGCCCAGCAGACCGGGTCCAAGTCAATCTCAACCATCGCTTCCTCCGAGGGGTTGTTATGAGTGTGATGATACTCATCACATGGTTAAGGATTGCCCAAATTCAGGAGGGGTGCACCTCCACAGACTTCTCAGCCTCCACGTGCTCCACAGGGTCTTCTGGACATGCTTCCAGCCCCAGCTGCCGCCCTACCTACTCAAACAACTTGAGGCAGAGGCCGAGGTCGCCCTAGAGGGGGAGGCCAGGCCAAGTATTATGCCCTTACAACCCATTCAGAGGCAGTTGCTTCAGATTCTGTCATCACAGGTATTGTCCCCGTTTGTCATAAAGATGCATCGGTATTATTTGACCCAGTCTCTACGTATTCATATGTGTCTTCTTATTTTGCTCCACATTTGGGGGTATCTCGAGATTCTTTGAGTTCCCCTGTTTATGTATCTACTCATGTGGGAGATTCTCTTATTGTGGACCGCGTATATCCGTCATGTTTGATTGCTCTTAGTGGTTTTGAGACCAGAGCTGATTTATTATTACTCAGTATGGTAGATTTTGATATTATCTTGGACATGGGCTGGTGTTCGTCCCATTATGCTATTGTTGATTGTCACGCTAAGACCGTGACGCTGGCTATGCCATCTATGCCAGGCTTACCGCGATTAGAGTGGAGAGGTACCTTAAAGTACACTCCCCGCAGGGTCATTTCATTTCATAAGGCTCAGCGAATGGTTGAGAAGGGGTGTGATGTGTATTTAGCCTATGTGAGAGATGTCAGTATTGATACCTGATGAGTGGTGATTTTACCACCCGTTTTAGCCTCTTTTCGTTGGATTTTGCATCTTTCAATGATAACATGAGGTCGTTTATAGTGTGTATTGCTCGAATTTCAGGGAAATGATTCCATGAAGTGATTGGTGTTGAATTAAAGTGGAGTTGAGCACAACTTGGTGAAAAATGTACAAAATCTCCAGTGATTCCGCACCTGCAGACTCTTGGCCGCTGGTGCGACCTCGCACCTGCAGAGTACTGAACGCACCTACGCAAATAGCTCAATAGCACAACAGCCGCACCTGCGAAGTGGTTCACGCACCTGCTGAACCGCAGGTGCGGTATGTAGTCCGCATCTGCGGAATAAGAAGAAATCACTTCGAACGCACCTGCGATTGGGTTTCCGTTTCTGCGGAACCGCACCTGCGAGGATTCTTCCGCAGGTGCGGCCAACGAGTATCAACACTGGACAAAAATGTAAAATCACATTTTCTCATTCCCAACTCACATATACTCGACCTAGCAGATAGTTTTTGCATCTTTTGGCATTGTAAAACAGTGTTTTGTGTCTTGAAGACAAGGAATAACACGTATTGAAGCTAGGGTTTGCACACACACTTGGGTTTTGAAGATATCAATTTTGTGGTTAAGGTTTTCTTACCCATTTATGTTTGTTTCTTCATTTCCTTGATTTGTATTGAATATTTAAGTGTGTAGTATTTATTTCCAACACTTGAATCTTGTTTATGAGAATATTCATATTTAAAGTGTGGATTAAATACCTTGGTGTGCTTATGTATTGAATGATTTTTTGTTATTTATGAAGTTAGTTATTGTTACTTTAACTATTCTTGTTCTTTAATGCTTCCAGAGGAATTAGCTAACCCTAGGACTCGCCCATTAACTCCGAATTAATTTTGGAAAAGGTAATTTGGGGTTGGGAAAGATTAATTAACAAGAACTTGGGGATTTAACCCTCATTTTATAGATTCTACCTAGGGATAGGATTGAACTACTTGTAGCCATATTCGGGTGTGCTTAATCTCTTAATTGGGTTAGGAATAATTCAATTAGGAAGTCTTGTTAGTCTTTGGAAAAAGCTAATTAAGAATTATTATTCGTGGCTAATTAACATAAACTCGCTCATATTTGTAAAATCATGAAATACATTAGATCGTTACTTGAGTGTAATTTCCGATGCATTCATACTTGTAGCCATTAATCATTTTACTTGCTTTCTAGGTTAGTTTATATTTTTGCATTTAGTCATAATACTTTCACAACAAAACTCTAAGTGTTTGGCACTGCGCGATAAGCAATAATTCTCTTACATTCCTAATTGCCTCCATATTGTTCTCTGTGGGATTCGACCCCAACCTTGTTGGGTTACTATATTTGACATCGATCGCTTTACACTAATTGAAGGTATAATTTGAGCGTATCAAATTTTGGCGACGTTGCTGGGGAACAATTGGCGTAATTTAGGTTGTTTGTGAAATAAGCATAAGGTGCTTTGATCCAAACTTGTGAATATTTTGTAATTATTTTTCTTGGTTCTTTTCTTAAATTTTGATAAAAATAAAAATATATATGGCATCATACAATGAAAATAGGTCGGATGGTAGTTGTTCATACTTTGATGACCCTTGTCCTTATTGTGGAGGACCACACTCGTGGCAAAATTGTTTAAATTCTCCCTGGGATAGATTGTGCGCACAATCTCAAACCCATGAGTGGAGTATTTGTGATAGGTGTGGTTGCCAAAATGGTCATTGGTATGATTGTGTATATTTTTTCGTCCCTTCCCCAAGCCTCCACTATGATGAGTCTACTTTTTGTGATGGAAATTTTAGGGGTGAAGAAGTGGAGGAAATTGAGCATGGTAGAAATGGAGAGTTCAAGCTCATGTTAGAATGCTTACTTGAAGAAGGAAACCATGAGCAAAATGCCTTGGAAGAGCTTTTGGAGAAGAGTCTCCAAAATGAATTGGCACTTGAAAGGTTGCACTCACAAATGGTTGAAATGATTGAAGCTTCAAGGGTTCAACAAGCCTTGGAGGTGAGTGATATCCAAGAACCTTCCTTGGAGGTTGAAGTTGAAAACTCTTTCTTGGCAATTGAACAAAACCAAGAAGAACTCTCAAATGCTCAAAATGAGAGGATAATGCTCATGTTGGAGGCCATTCTTGAAAATGAGGAAAAGCACAACTTTGCACTCGAGGGCTTGAAACATGAAGTGACTCAAAATGATGAGCATATCCGCACTTTGGAGAATCAAATGCAAGCATTGATGGAGGCTCATCATGCCTCTCAAGTTGAAAGTGTGGATGAAAGCCAAGAAGAGTCCAATTCTGAGGGTGAGAGTGAGCTTTACTTTGAGGAATCAAGACTTGAACATCCGCCAACCGACTCCATGGGTGTTAGCGATGACGAGAATAATATGGAATTAGAGTCAACCGGGGTGATTAAAAAGTTGGTTGAAACTGACTCTATTCTGGGGGAAAAAGAGGATGTCAAAATCCGGGAGAAATTGCAAGTTGGAGGTTTGAAGGCACATTCCAAGCATTTTTCAATATTGGAATTGTGTGGTGATATGGAAGTTGAACTACACGAATCAATGAAGTGTTGCGAGGAGGAAAAACTCACACCATACATCTTACAATTTCAGAAAACAAGAAAGCAAAATGACATTCCTCACATGAGAGCCAAGAAGTGCAAAATGAAGAATTTAAGGCTTGGCTTGATCATCTACTTACCACCCTCCACCGCCCGTGGTCACAAGCTTTACTCCAAGTTAGGTGCTCAATTCATATCATCCAAGTGGCGAGAAAAGTGGTAAAGTTGTCTTGCGTCGTGCCACGACGTTAAATACGACGCTTGGTAGGAGGTAACCCATCGTTTTTCAAAAAGTTTTGTCGTTTTTGAAATTTTCCTTTTTAGAATAGCTTATTATATTTTTTTCTAACCAATCTTCCAAGTTTCAAAACTTTTGGATTTGATTTGAGCAGGTCGGGGTGACTGGGTATCCAAATACAGTGCAAAAAGAAGCAACAAAAATGCTGGGCAACACACTGACCAACTCTACGATGGTGCCCATGCAAAATGCGATCGCAGAGTTGTATGTGTGAGCCAAAAATGCGATCGCAAAATTTACAAAAAGTGATTGCTGATCCCAGGGTTTCCACACCTGCGATCATAGAGCCGCAGGTGCGACTTCGCAGCAACGGATCTTGATGCGCATGTGCGGCTTCTTCCGTAGGTGCGATTGATATTTCGCATGCGTAGGTGCGGATTTTTGTCCGCAGGTGCAGACACTCGTACAACTAAAATCCCATATCTCCCCATGTCAGTTTTGTGTTTGCCCTAAAACTCAAGAAAAAAAATAATTTCTTCTCACATCTCTCATCTCTCACGCTGAAGATCAACCCACAAGAGACAAAAGTATTTTTACTCTCCCTTGCTCTACTCTGTTCTTCCTCTTCCCCTACTCTATCTTTTTCAAGCCATTCATGGCAGTTTCCCTCTATTCCCACTCCCAGCCTTAGCCTCCACCAGATTACTACTCCAGGGCTAAGATGCAACAATACTTTGATACTCAGGATAAGATGGAAGCATCTCTTACACAGCTTGACACCGCCTACACCATCCTGGCCAAGGCACATGTTGACCTAAAGGAGTCGTTTGACAAGGAAAAGGAGAAAAATAAAAAGAAAGGCAAACTCCTGGTCAAAGTGTGAAGAGGGGTCAAAGCGATCTTCAAATGGGGGCATCCGAGCAGGCGGATACCTGTTGCAGATGATGAGGATAGCGAGGAGTACTCGTTCGTGAATGATGATGAGGATGATGCAGAGGATGCCAATGAGATGAGTTCCCAGCAGCAGTGACCAGCCCGTTCTCCTGCAGTCTGCTAGTCTGATGCAGACCCCAGGGAGACCCTCAAACTATGCTCTTTATTTTGATATTGTGCAGTGAGGACACTGCAGTGTTTTTAGTTGGGGTGGCTTTTGCACATTGTACCTATTATAACTTTATGTATGACTTTTTGTATGATATTGTCTTTGTGCCCTTGTCGGGCTTCTTGGTTGTGTATGGATACTATGTGCCCTTGCCGGGCTTATTTTGGATTATGTCAGTTGTTTTTGCTAAGCTTGGTGTGGTTAGTTTATTTTTATATTTCTTGTATCATTTATTTTATTTAGTAGTTGCCTCTATTTTAGTTTTTTTAGCTTTTATTAGTAGCTTTATTCTTTAATTTTTTATTTCCGTAATGATACTTCCTTGGGTTTTCTTCATGCTACGGTTCTTTCCCAAGGAACTTTTTTTTAGTGAACCATGTGACTTTTCCCTATGATAGATGGTGTGACAACTTTCTTAAGGGAATTAGTCTTGTTTTGCTATGAGGAGACTTTTGGATTATTTGGTACTAAAGAAATTAGTCTCTTGTATGTGAAAGGTGAATTAAGAATACCCCTCCGAATTTTGGTCTTGAATTAAAACAAGTAAGTTTCATGGTGAAGAATAATTTGTTGGCTCTTTCAGTGACTCGTTGCCCACTAGTTGAGAAATGTTGTTATAAACTCCTGTTAGAAAGTGAAATTGATCCGTCTTGATTAATTCATGTTCTATGTGCGTTGTTTTTGTATAAATAAATCTTGCGTTCCCTTCTATCATCTAGAACTTGCGTGGTTGGTCTTTCAATGCTAATGATAATTATTTTTGGTTGGAGAAATGACCTTAGGCATTCTTTGTGCTACTTGAAAACCCCTTTAGCCTTTCGAGTCACCATTGTATAGATATTATCACTAGTTACCCCATTTGAGCCTTAAATCTTTTCTTTGGTCACCTCATTACAAACCTTTCCCTTTTGCAAAATAATTCCCTCTTTTGAACCCATCCCTCCTTGAATATTGAGAATGAGGCAAAAAGCCTAAGTTGGGGGTGTGGTGTCAAAGTGGAAATTGGTAAGGTTGTACATTGAGTGTAGAATATATACCTCAAAATATTCACTTGAAATTATTCAAGCTCCAAAAGGAAATACAAAAAAAAAAAAAAAGAGAAAAAGAAGAAAAAGAAAAGAAGAAGAGATATATGTATGTATATAAATATGGGAGCCTTGAAGAGATTTGGTGAGGTATTTAAAGTGGTTCTATATTGGTAATTAGATGCAAATGAGGCTATGTGGTTTGAAAAGAAACAAAGTGCATCAAGAAAGAAAAATGTGAGTAGTGTTCAAGGAGGGTGTAGTCACTTGTTTCCCAAATGTTTATCCTACCCTTCCATAAACCTACATTACAAGCTTAAAAAGTCCTTATGGGATCTCCAACCGAATATTCTTGAATAAGCAATGAATTAAAATAAGGGCAAGCTTATGGCATGATTTGTTGTAACACTTGAAATTCTTTGTGAAAGTGAGTGTCTTTGTAAATTTGTCCCTTGTGTTGTTCTTGTAAATATGGTGATTTTGGGACTTTCGTTCTTGTGAGGGCACATGAATTAGGATCGATTGGTGAAATTGATATATTCGGAAATGAGTGAGTTGAGCATTTGTAGTGGACTAGTGTGTTTGAGTCACTTTTTGAGGCTTATTCTTGTCGCTTGATTATTTTGAAACTCCCTTGCACTTCTTGAAGTTGTTTTTAAATGAGGGAGTTATTCGGGTAAGATGCATACTTGAGCCTAATTATTAGTACCAGCAAAATCCATAAGTATAATGCTTAGTTGGAGAATGTGATTTGTAAATGATAGCAATGCAACTTGTGCTTGAAATGGTAGAACCTCATTGAGTTGTTGGTTTTTATTTGCTTGAGGACAAGAAAAAGCTTTAAGTTGGGGGTGTTGATGAGTGGTGATATTACCACCCGTTTTAGCCTCTTTTCGTTGGATTTTGTATCTTTCAATCATAACATGAGGTCGTTTATAGTTTGTATGGCTCGAATTTCAGGGAAATGATGCCATGAAGTTATTGGTGTTGAATTGAAGTGGAGTTGAACACAAATTGGTGAAAAATGTACAAACTCTCCAGTGATTCCGCACCTGCGGACTCTTGGCCGCTGGTGCGACCTCGCACCTGCGGAGTACTGAACGCACCTGCGCAAATAGCTCAATAGCACAACAGCCGCACCTGCGAAGTGGTTCACGCACCTTTGTAACCGCAAGTGCGGTATGTGGTCCGCATCTGCGAAATAAGAATAAATCACCTGGAATGCACCTGCGATTGGGTTTCCGCTTCTGCAGGTGCGGCCAACGGGCATCAGCACTGGACAGAAATGTAAAATCACATTTTCTTATTCCCAACTCACATATACTCGACCTAGCAGATATTTTTTGCATCTTTTGGCATTGTAAAACAGTGTTTTGTGTCTTGAAGACAAGGAAGAACAAGTATTGAAGCTAGGGTTTGCACACACACTTGGGTTTTGAAGATTTCAATCTTGTGGTTAAGGTTTTCTTACCCATTTATGTTTGTTTCTTCATTTTATTGATTTTTATTGAATATTTAAGTGTGTAGTATTTATTTCCAACACTTGAATCTTGGTTATGGTAATATTCATATTTAAAGTGTGGATTAAATACCTTATTGTGCTTATGTATTAAATGATTTTTAGTTATTTATGAAGTGAGTTATTTTTACTTTAATTATTCTTGTTCTTTAATGCTTCCAGAGGAATTAGCTAACCCTAGGACTCGCCCATTAACTCCAAATGAATTTTGGAAAAGGTAATTTGGGGTTGGGAAAGATTAATTAACAAGAACTTGGGGCTTTAACCCTCATTTTATAGATTCTACCTAGGGATGGGATTGTACTACTTGTAGCCATATTCGTGTGTGATTAATCTCTTAATTGGGTTAGGAATAATTCAATTAGGAAGTCTTCTTAGTCTTTGGAAAAAGCTAATTAAGAATTATTATCCGTGGCTAATTAACATAAACTCGCTCATATTTGTAAAATCATGAAATACATTGGATCGTTACTTGAGTGTAATTCCCGATGCATTCATACATGTAGCCATTGATCATTTTACTTGCTTTCGAGGTTAGTTTATATTTTTGCATTTAGTTATAATACTTTCATAACAAAACTCTAAGTGTTTGGCACTGCGCGATAAGCGATAATTCTCTTACATTCCTAATCGCCTCCATATTGTTCTCTATGGTATTCGACCCCAACCTTGTTGGGTTACTATATTTGACATCGATTTCTTTACACTAATTTAAGGTGTAATTTGAGCGTATAAATACCCCTACAGTTGAGTTAGCTCCAGTAGTGAGAGACTTCCCTGATGTGTTTCCAGCTGATCTTCCGGGCATGCCGCCTGACAGAGATATTGATTTTGGCATTGATTTGTTGTCGCGCACTCGGCCCATATCTATTCCTCCTTACCGTATGACTCCTCTTGAATTGAATGAGTTGAAGGATTAGTTGGAGGAGTTTATTCATAAGGGTTTCATTAGGCCTAGTGTATCACCGTGGGGTGCTCCGGTCTTGTTTGTGAAGAAAAGGGATGGTTATATGCGTATATGTGTTGATTATTGCCAATTGAACAAGGTTATAGTGAAGAACAGGTATCCATTGCCTCGCATTGATGATTTGATTGATTAGTTACAGGGTGCCAGGGTGTTTTTTGAGATTGACTTGCATTCTGGCTATCATCAGTTGAAGATTCGGGAGTCGGATATCCCGAAGACTTCTTTTAGGACCAAATATGGTCATTATGAGTTTCTTGTGATGTCATTTGGGTTGACCAATGCCCCAGCAGCCTTTATGCATTTGATGCACAGTGTGTTCCGGCCTTATCTTGATTCATTCATCATTGTGTTTATTGACGACATTCTGGTATATTCCTGGTCTCGGGAAGATCATGAGCAGCACCTGAGGATTGTGCTTCAGACTTTGAGGGAGAAGAGATTGTGTGCGAAATTTTCTAAGTGTGAATTCTGGATTGATTAAGTGGCATTCTTGGGTCACGTGGTATCTTGGGATGGGATCAAGGTAGATCCGAATAAGGTGGAGGCAGTATAGAGTTGTTCTAGACCATCATTAGCTATGGAGATCCGCAGTTTCCTTGGTTTGGCGGGATATTACC
This sequence comes from Nicotiana undulata, assembly GCA_005239495.1. Classification (NCBI taxonomy): domain Eukaryota; kingdom Viridiplantae; phylum Streptophyta; class Magnoliopsida; order Solanales; family Solanaceae; genus Nicotiana; species Nicotiana undulata. Next base: position 40,910 of record ML255511.1, read on the forward strand.
ATCGCTTTGTAGAGGGGGTTTCATCTATTGCAGCACCTATGACCAGGCTCACCCGGAAGGGTGCTCCATTCAGGTGGACCGAGGAGTGTGAGGAGAGCTTTCAGAAGCTCAAGACAGCTTTGACTACAACCCCAATATTAGTATTGACTACAGGTTCGGGGTATTACACTATCTATTGTGATGTCTCGAGGATTGTCCTTGGAGCGGTGTTGATGAAGGATAGTAGGTTTATTGCCTACGCATCCAGACAATTGAAGGTGCATGAGAAGTATTATCATGTCCATGATCTTGAGTTAGCAGCCATTGTTCACGCCTTAAAGATCTAGTTTCATTATTTGTACGATGTTTCTTGTGAGATCTACACTAATCACCGGAATTTGCAGCACTTGTTCAAGAAAAAGGACCTTAATTTGCGTCAACGAAGATGGTTGGAGCTACTTAAAGACTGTAATATCATTATAGTGTACCACCCGGGGAAGGCCAATGTAGTGGCCGACGCCTTGAGTCATCGGGCGAAGAGTTTGGGGAGTTTGGCATATCTTCCGGCAGTAGAGAGGCCCTTAGAATTTGATGTTTTCCTTAGCCAACCAGTTCGTGAGATTGGATATTTTGGAGTCGAGCCGAGTATTGGCTTGTGTTTGTCGCTCGATCTTCTCTTTATGACCGTATCAGGGAGCGCCAGTATGATGATCCCCATCTTCGAGTCCTTCAGGACAAGGTTCGGCGAGGTGATGCTAGAGATATGACTATTGATGATGATGGCGTGGTGAGGATGCAGGGCCGAATATGTGTGCCCAATATGGATGGTCTTCTTGAGTTGATTCTTGAGGAGGCCCACAACTCGCGGTATTCCATCCATCCGGATGCCACGAAGATGTACCAGGATTTGAGATAACACTATTGGTGGAGGAGGATGAAGAAGGATATAGTTGGGTTTGTAGACAAGTGTCTCAACTATCAGCAGGTTAAATATGAGCATCAGAGACTGAGTGGCTTGCTTCAAATATTAGAGATCCCAGAGTGGAAGTGGGATCGAATCACCTTGGATTTTGTAGTGGGACTTCCACGGACTTTGAGGAAGTTCGATGCTATTTGGGTGATCGTGGATTGGTTGACCAAGTCAACCCATTTCATTCCAGTGGTGACTACTTACTCTTCAGAGAGATTGGCTGAGATTTATATCAGAGAGATTGCCCGCCTTCATGGTGTCCCTGTATCCATCATTTCAGACAGAGGTACACAGTTCACATCACGGTTCTAGAGAGACGTAGAGAAGGAGTTGGGTACTAGGGTGGAGCTGAGCATAGCCTTTCACCCTCAGACGGACAGGCAGTCTGAGCGCACGATTCACATTTTTTAGGATATGCTTCGTGCTTGTGTGATGGAGTTTGGAGGGTCATGGGACCAGTTCTTGCCACTTGCGGAGTTTTCCTAAAACAACAGTTACCAGTCTAGCATTCTGATGGTACCATATGAGGCTCTGTATGCTAGGCGGTGTCGGTCCCCAGTGGGTTGGTTTTAGCTGGGAGACACCCGATTGTTGGGTACATACTTGGTCCAGGATGCCCTGGATAAGGTGAAGGTGATTCAGGATAGACTTCGCACAGCCCAGTACAGACAGAAGAGTTATGCGGACCGGAAGGTTCGTGATTTAGCATTCATGGTTGGAGAGCGGGTCTTGCTTTGGGTATCGCCTATGAAGGGCGTCATTAGATTCGAGAAGAAGGGCAAGTTGAGCTCGAGGTACATTTTTCCTTTTGAGATATGCGGCATTTGGGGGAGGTTGCTTATGTGCTTGCCTTACCTTCCAGCCTAGCAAGAGTTCATCCGGTATTCCACATTTCTATGCTCTAAAAAAATCACGGTGATCCGACTCATGTATTGGATTTTAGCTCAGTCCAGTTGGACAAGGATCTATCTTATGTTTAGAAGCAGTGGCTATTTTGGACAGGCAAGTCAGAAAGCTAAGGTCAAAGAACATTGCTTCAGTAAAGGTCCAGTGGAGGGGTCAGCCGGTCGAGGAGGCGACTTGGGAGACAGAGAAGGATATGCGCAGTTGTTATCCTCATCTTTTCTAGGCATACTCTTTCAAGAACGAACGATTGTTTTAAGAGGGGGAGGATGTAACGACCTGGCCGGTCGTTTTGAGAGTTAGAGCCCCGAACCCCTATTAACTTCTTTCCCCATGTATATTTCTGCTATTGTGACTTACCGGGATGACTTGCTTTGAGTTTCAAAGTGTTTTGGGACACTTAGTCCCTAAATAAGAGCTTAAGTCTTGGAATTTGGACCGTAGTCGGAATCGTATGAAGACATTCCTTTAGCTATGTTGGGTATTCTGGGCTTAAGGGCGTGTCCGTATGTGTTTTGGGGGTCCGTAGCTCATTTAGGCTTGAAATAGCGAAAGTCGAAATTTTGGAGTTTTAGACCGGTAGTATAAATTTTGATATCAGGGTCGCAATATGATTCCATAAGTTGGAGTAGGTCCGTAGTGTTGAATATGACTTGTGTACAAAATTTGGGTTCAATCGGACGTAGTTTGGTTAGTTTCGTTGTTGGTTGTAGAATTTTGAAGTTTCAAGTTCTTAAGGTTTGGACTGGAGGGTGATTTGGTGTTTTAGCATTGTTTGAGGTGGTTTGAGGGCTAGAATAAATTCGTATGGTGTTTTAGGATTGGTTGCTATGTTTGGTTGAGTTTCCGGGGGTCTCGGGTGTGTTTCGAATGCTCAATGGACTAGTTTTGGACTTAGAAGAATGGCTGAAGTCGTGCAATCTAGTGTATCTAGTTTCCTTATACGCGATCGTGAGAGGGAGTCGCATGGCGTAGTCTTAGCTGGGTGGTGGTATTTTTGCTCTTCCCGTTCGCGGGCAGAAGTATGTGAATGCGTAGTATTGGCGAAGTGGGGAATCGCGAACGCGTGGGCTAGGCCACGTTCGCGAAGAAGAAAATAAGGCAGCAGTGGAGTTGGGTGTTTCTCTTCGCGGTCGCGTGAGGTCAGTCGCGATTGCGTAGGTCTAAGAAGATATTGCATCGCGTTCGCGTAGAGTAAAATTGTGAGGAAGCGAAGTTGTTCTTTGGGATCGCGAGGGTGAGGGTGCTTCCGCGATCGCGATTAAGGAAATACCCAGCCAGATTTAAAGTTCAAAATCGAGGGTTTTTGGTTCATAACTCAAAATTTGATTGAGAGCTCGGTAGAAGGCGAAATTTGGAAAGATTTTCGGAGAAAGCTTTTGGGTGATGATTCCTAACTCCTTTATGATTAATTCCCACTAATCTATGCTTAATTTAATAATTTAATTTCGGATTTGGGGTGAAAATTGGGGAAATTTGAGAAAAGTTCTTAGGCCAAATTTTGGGATTTTGATCGAGATTTTGGTATTGGATTTGAGTAAATTTGATATGGTTAGACACGTGAGTGAATGAGTGTTCGTAATTTGTGATTTTTACCTGATTTCGAGATATGGGCCCGGGGAGGCTTTTTGGGCGTTTTTCCTATTTTCTTTCCTTAGATTAAAATTCATTAGCTAAAGTAGTTACTTGTAGTTATATTTACATTATGCAATTGATTTGATTTGATTTGGGCTATTCGGAGTTGGATACTTTTGGCAAGAGCATGGTTTCGGATTGATTGAGCTTGGTTCGAGGTAGGTGGCTTGCCTAACCTTGTGTGGGGGAATTTACCCTTAGGATTTTGGTACTTATTGATATATGAGCGTCGTGTACCTGAGGTGACGAGTACGTACACGGGCTATTATTGTAGAACTCTGTTTTCCACTAAATCATAACTTGTTTTTGCCTTATTTGAACTACACGAGTATATGTAATTACCTTGTTTAGATTACGAAAGCATGTCTATGTGTTTTGACTACCTATTTGAACTTTGTGCAGCATGTTTAGTGAAACTCCTATTTTTCCTTGAATTGGACATAGCCTAAACTGTAGATTTCATTGATGTAACTGTTATATTTATTGGTTGAGCTGCATATTTACTTTGGGACTACGGAACGCATTCCGGGAGATCCCCCAGTACTGCATATTTACCTTGGGACTACGGCATTCCGGGAGATCCCCAAGAACTGCATATTTACTTTGGGACTGCAGACGTATTCCAAGAGATCCCCCTATACTGCATATTTATTTTTGTACTACGGACGTATTCCGAGATATCCCTATGTACTGCATATTTAATTTGGTACTACGGGACGGTATCCCAGGAGATCCCCCTATCCATGTCCATGTTTTCGTGTGAAGATCCAGGTACTTCTCATCCACCTCGGTATTAGTCATCAGCAGCAGCCACCGGATGCTTCAAGGTATATCTGCACGCGTTCGCAGATCATCGGAGTCCCCCTCTATCTTTATTTGTTTCCTACTATACTTCTTAGACTCTTGTATAGCAGATTGTAGATAGATTTTGTAGAGTTTGTGACTCATGGTTCCTGTTTTGGGAAGTGATGTGTATAATTGGTAAATTGTCTTTACTTGTATATGCCGAGCGATATTTTTTTCCTCTATATAGTAATTGTGAAGCTTAGTTGGTTTTTATTTTTTCTTTACTTTTGATTATTTCAATGTTAATAGGCTTACCTAGTCGTAGCGACTAGGTGCCGTCACGACGCCTTTCGAAAGGGTAAAAAATGGGTCGTGACACGAGCCTTGTCCAAGTCAGCTCGGAGGTCCCTGAGCTCTTTGTCTTTTTGCCCACATAGGAGATTGAGAGAATTTCTCTCCTCCGAAGTCTTCTGGAGCTCAGCCTCACATTGGCTCAAATCGGCCCGAGACTTGGAAAAAGCCTACACGGGAAGAAAAGTATAAGTTAGAATGAAGGAAGGAAAAGAAAAGGAGGATTAAAACAGCAGAAATTATTACTTAATCGTGATAGAAGGCGCCGAGCCTCTTCAAAGAGGGTGGACGCATCGTTAAGGTCAGAGGCATCATCGACCCCGGTAAAGCAATCCTAAAAGGGATCCTCTTCATTGGGACTCCGCCTATGTCGGGGGTCCTCATGGCCTGAACCTCTCTTATCGCCTCCTCGGAGTAAGCTGGTAGAGAAGGAGAATGACATGTTGTCACTGCCCCGAGAGAGTCACTCAAGGCGCTCTGTTCGGCTCTCGGGGTCTCAGAACCACCCCCTCTGGTATGTCTTTGTTGGTCGAGGGACAATCTCGACCTCAGGTAATTGGGGGTCTTCACCCGAATATTTCTTTGAATCCTCCTCACCATGAGGCTGGATCTCGGCAACCGCCTCCGGCATTGAAGGTTTGGCGGCCTCGGCAGTCTTTCTGGGTCGAACCACCAATGTCGAGGAGTCACCCTCTTATTCTTCTTCTCTCAAACTTTGGATTCAGTCCATGGTGAGAGCAATGACCTTCCTTCTGGTCCTTCGATCTTTGGGTTTGGGGTCCTCGGACAACATGATCTCCTTCCTCTTCTTATCTTTCCCCGGTTTTGGAACCGGGGACTTAGTCTCTTCCTCGCCGCTCGGAAACCTTAAAATCGCGTCTTTGTTCAGGCCTACACAAACAGAAACTTAGTGAGAAAAAGAAATATTATTAGCATCTCGGAAATAAGAAAGAAACACTCACCGTGATTCTTTTCCTCCCATTTGCCCTTTGCCAAGTCACGCCAGCACACTCGAAATAAGAGAAAGTCGAGGCCAACTTCCGAACCCAGTCCTCGAGATCAGGAACTGCTTGAGGCATCCAGGAAACCGCTACATGACAAATAAATACATTATATAAAGCAAAAATAGGAACATGAAGACTAATGATTAAGGGGTTCCACTTCTCGGGGAACGGTAGTTTCTCCTTTGGGATAAGGTCGCAGGTCCACACCCAAACAAACCAGCTCATCCAAATGCGTTCCTTGTCCTCATCAATACTCAACAGCAAATACTTGGTTGATCGGCGTTGAAGCTCGATCAACCCTCGAAAGAGTCGGGGTCGATATAGTCTCACGAGATGGTTGAGGGTGAACGACAGCCACTCTATTTTGCTGGATAAAAACCGAAGCCTGATTACGATGCGCCAGAAGGGGGATGGACTTCACCGAGGGTCACTTGGTACCTTTTGCAGAAATCGATGATAACTGGGTTGAGGGGACCCAACGTGAAGGGGTAAGTGTAAACACTTAGAAACACCTCCACGTGGGTGGTAATACTTTCTTCGGGGGCAGAGATCTGTACAACGACTTCGTCCCCCCATTTACAATCCCTCTTTACATCCTCGAGATATACCGCTGTTATCGAGCATATATATCTCGACATGTGCTTGCATCGACCAAGGACCGATGGAGGATTCTCGACTTTGAAGTCGGATTTTAGGACACATGGGCCAGGAACATACTAACTAGGGAGCGGTTCCACCGGCGTTTTATCGTCGGCCGTCCGGGAAGAAGAAGCCTTCTCTTTTTGTGGAACGGTTTTGGAAGTTTTCACCATTGATTCAAGTATAAGAGAGTGGAAAGTGTTGAAGTTTGGTGTTTTAAACTAACAAGGCTGGCTCAACGAGTGATGAAATAGAAGAGATGGAGATATTTTAAAACTTAGAAGGATTGATGAGAATGGAAGTAAAAGTTTTGATTCAACGAAAGGGTTCATATTTATAGAACTACGGTGACGGTTTGACGGCGCTAGTGGCCGACCGCCCACTGACGCGCATTAATGGTTTGGGGAACTGTACCGAGGGGACGTTTTGGTTAGTTCCATCGCTTACGTAACGGGAAAGACATCACTGTTTATCGAGGTCATTAGAAAATCGAGGCTCAAGTCATTTCTTATTATTTTATTCTAAGAAAGAAGGGGACTATCTGTATACGGTAGAAATCGGGGCTACCCGATTTCACTATTTGGTCAAGATAGGAATGTTACGTCGAAAAGCTAGGACGTCGAGTCTAAAATTGAAGCCTCTTTTCAGATCGAGGTCGACATCAATCGAGGCCAGAAAGAGACAGACTCTGAGTGATATCGACATAGCTTCATAACGGAAAGGGGCGAGATATCCGCGATTGGTCGAGGATCGTGGCGTGAATCTCGAAACAAATCATGTCTATAGCGGTTAATCAGTTGTGGATACGATTTCCTAATATAATTAGAAGTATACCTTAATTAGGACTCATCTACTATATAAGGAGGAATTTCACTCATTTGTAATCATCATATATGACTGAGAAAAATATATACAATCATTTCTTTCTTGCTTATTGCTCTACTTATTGTTCATCTGAGTTGCTTTATTCTTTATTGTTCTTACTATATCGCCTCGAGGTTACTTCGATTCGAGGTCGAGGCTTTGCTTACACACTGGTTTGATTTATTTTACGGTCTAACTCATTTATTTACTTTCTCGTTTATCAATCGGTATTGGACGAAATCACATATCCTTAAAATCACAATATAGTTTAATTATTATCCAAATTTTAGGGTAAATAGGATAACAATTAGTTAGTTAGTGGTAGTTGGGACATCTGTCAATGAGCTGTAAGTTAGACGTAAGAGTTTGTTACTTGTATAAATAGAGGATCAAATCAATGAGAAGCTGAGCTCATTCATTTTCATTTTCTGCTCCGTTCTTGATGCTTCACAGAAGCTCTTCTTGTTCTCTGCACATCCATTAACGTAGAGTAGAAAGCTTGAGTTGAGTATGAGTGTGCAGAATTTCACAGACCTGTTTTAAGGGGTCACTCTTTACATCAACAAATACAAAGCAGAAAATATTTCAATGTTCTTTGATGGCTTCTTCACATAAAATGGTAGAAGTTTAAAAACAACGTTTGGGCCATTGTAAATCCAAAATTTTACTTTGCTTTCAATGCCTGCATGTGAGTTATGAGACAATAGTGACGCCACCCCCCATACGTCTCTATCTTAGCATGTTTTGGAAGGACCTAAGCATTCAACTTTACCTGGCTCACTGTCTCTAATATATTTGTTCTGTAAATTACAAATTTTCCATAAGTAGTGATGTTTTGAAATTATTGAAAAATCCAACTAAAACATTTGTCTGCCTTTATAAATGTTGATCGAGATAGGGTAGGATGTAGATTTAATACTAATAGCGATTGCGATGACTGAGAGTTGGCCAGGCCACCAATATTGCTCAAGGTCAATATCCGCGCCTTGGTTATGTAATATCTCATATTTAGGGTGTGTTTGGAAACTATTTTGATGGAAAATAAGTGATATTTTAATTTATTTTTTGGTGTTAGATAACAAAATTATTTTTTGAAAAATATATAATCTAAGCAAACATAATATAGGAGACGAAACTATTTGGATGGAAAATAAGTGATATTTTAATTTATTTTTTGGTGTTAGATAACAAAATTATTTTTTGAAAAATATATAATCTAAGCAAACATAATATAGGAGACGAAACTATTTGGATGGAAAATAAGTGATATTTTAATTTATTTTTTGGTGTTAGATAACAAAATTATTTTTTGAAAAATGTATAATCTAAGAAAACATAATATAGGAGACGAAATGGGTAAGAGCGGGGAGGGTATAGTAGGTCGGGGTCTAAAATCCGAGATTAAGGGTAGCATAGGTAGGGTGAGCAGGGGAGTAGGGTGCTACTGGTGGTTGGGGGTGGGGTGGGGAGGGGGTGGGTGGGGGAATGGGGTTGAAGGCAGAGGCGAATCCAGGATTTGGAGGTTCCGGGTGCCAAGCTAATCGATTTGATCAACTTTGATTTTGGTTCGGGTTGTTCATCTTTTTTTTTTATCTATATAGACAAAATGATCAAACGAAAAGAAAAAAATAACTATAACTAATTGACGCAAAGAATAAAACTTCTAACAAAAATATACATCATCCATTTATAATTGTTCTTGACGAATTTTTATATTCTGAAACGGTCAATAATGACATCATTACTTATATTTGTAAATACATCACGTTCTATGTAGAAATTTTAGCAAAACCTTTATAGGAAATAATCAAGAGAAATCAATCAAAAGAGACTAAGAGTGAGAGAGCCTTACAATTGGGTGCTGGAGGATGACGGAAGAAGGACAGAGATGGACGGACGAAGCAGTATGGTCAAGGGTTTTTGTTTGGGATTCTAATGGGAGAGAGGATTTTGAAAAGGAAATGATGTTTTAAATTGGGGTGAAAAAAACAAAATACTACTAACTAAGAGAAAAAAAAAGTCAAGATTTACTAGCAAAGAAAGATATAGTGAACAATAATTAAAGAAAGAAAAATTAGGAGCTAAAAAAACAAGTGCCGGCTCAATGGTCCGATCTCTCACTGCGTAGGAGAACTTATCAGCAATTTGCCTGTGATGACCCAAAAGGTCATTCCGTGTATTTTTAGTGATTCTGTGTTTCGGGGTCGTGAAACCTCCTTCTATCTCACCTTGATTTGCGTGCGCAGCCCGGGCGTGTAGCCGGGAAGACTTTATGTGAAAAACTAAGGAAATTAGCAATTTTGAATTTGAAATGTGAATAAAGTTGACTTTGGTCAACATTTTTGGTAAACAGACCCGGACCTTTGATTTGACAGTCTCGGAGGGTCCGTAGGAAAATATGGGACTTGGGCGTATGCCCAAAATCGAATTCCGAGTTCCCAAGTCCGAGAAATAAATTTTTAAAAGAAATTATGTTCTGAAAAATATAAGAGAATTTGAAAGAGTAATTATATGTGAAACCTGTGGTATCGGGCTCGTATCTTGGTTTCGGGGCTCAGTACAGTTTCGATATAATATTTGTGTCATATTTGTTAAGTTTGGTAAGAAACAGACTTCATTAGATGTGATTCGGACCTTAAATGCAAAATTTGATGTTTAAAGAAGTTTTGAGAAACTTCATTGATTTTGGGGATTAATTCGATGTTTATGATGTTATTTTGGTGATTTGATTACACAAATAAGTCTGTAAGATGTTTTATGGGTTGTATGCACATTTGGTTTGAAGTCCCGAGGGCTCGGGTGAGTTTCGGATATGTCCCGGGATGTTTTTAGGCTTAAAACATAGTTGTTGCAGGTCAGAGAAGTCAGATCTCTGAACTAGCCAGCGAGGTCCGCGGTCGTTTTTGTGCGGTCCGCGGAAGGGCCTTTGCGGCCGCACTCCCCTTTTGTGCAATCCGCAGTGGGGGTCTGAGGGGGGTATATTTAAACGGGATTTTCAGTTATTTTTTATCTTTCAAAACCCTAAAAATATAAGAGGCGATTTTTCAAACACACTTTCTTATCCAAAACATTAGTAAGTGATTTCTAACTCATTTTCTTTACTCCTTAACTTCCTTTTACAAGATTTCATCCTAGAAGCTAGGGTTTTCATGGTGGAATTGAGAATTTTGGGTAAAACCTAAGAATATTAAAATTTGGCGATTTAGACCTCAAATTGAGGTCTGATTCCAAAACCATTTATATATTCGGGCTCGGGGGTGAATGGGTAATCGGGTTTTGGTCCGAATTTCAGGTTTGGACCGAGCGAGCCCGGGGTCGATTTTTGACTTTTTTGGAAAAACTTTAGAAAACTCATTTTCATGCATTAGAATTGATTCATTTAGCATTTATTGATATAATAAAGTAACTTGCGGCTAGATACGAGCGAGTTGGTGGTGGAATCAAGAGGTAAAGCGGTAGTTGAGGCTTGAATTGTGTTCGTGGCATCTAGGTAAGTGTTTGGCCTAACCTTAGCTTGAGGGAATATGTGTTGAGTTTTATTTGCTACGTATTTATTCCATATCCAATGTATAGATGATGTGACGAGTACCTATATGTTGCGGTCAAGCATGCGCGTGAGTAGAATATGAGTAATTATGTGATTTTCACTGAGGTTTATTGTGTTTAATATCAATTTGGCAGTTATTCATTGAGGGAAATTCTTGGTTGTGAATATTGTTGAGTATTTGATCGGTTGAGAAATATTTTGTTCAATTATACACTTGTATAGGATTGGTTATGGTTGTGTCCCTTGCCGGGACGGTATTATTTCCGTTGATTATTCCTTTGCATTTATGGTTTCTTATTGTTGATTTTCTTGCCAAACTGTTGTTTTTGATATGTATGCACGAGGGGACATTCCATGCCATGTTTATGTTATTTATGCACGAGGGGACATTCCGTTCCACGTTTATGTTGTTTATGCACGAGGGGACATTCTGTGCCGTATTTATGATTATTATGCGACATTTCGTGTCGTGTTGATGATATTTATGCACGATGGGACATTCTGTGCCGTGATTGTGATGATATAAGCACGAGGGGACATTCTGTGTCGTGTTATGATGCTTTAGCACGAGGGGACATGTCGTGTCGTTTCTTTCCATTTGTTTATTTCGTGTTGTTATTTTTTATATTTGAACTGCTACCTCGTTCCATCATTTCAGTATTTGCTACCCCTTTTTCCCAGCATGTTTCCCTGTTATTGTACTTAACTGTTTTGCTCCTTGTTGTCATTTCCTGTTATATTTCATTTAAACTGCACAAGTGATATTACTTGTCGTGTCCTAGCCTCGTCACTACTTTGCCGTGATTAGGCTCGTCACTTACTCAGTACATGGGGTCGGTTGTACTGATACTACACCTGCACAATTTTGTTGTGCAGATCCCAGTGCTGGACCCCATGGTTACTGATCTAGGTGGCTCCCTTCGGTCCATCAGGCGACACCGAGATAGTCCTGCAGACGTCCGCGGGCCTTGGCGTCACCTTCTACCTTATTTCTTTCATGTCTTTACATCTTTCTGAGACAGTAGTACTTCATTTGTTCAGACCTATACTTATAGTATTCATAGACAGTCCGTGAAATTGTGACACCAAATTATGGGAATTTTATTGTGGAAATTGTAATAATATTTAATTAAATTGTTAGCTTTCATTTGTTCCGCATTTTATTTACACCAATCTTGTATATCACCTATCAATTGTTAAAAATAAGTAAACAAGTTAGAATAACCAGTAATGTTGGCTTGTCTAGGAGGTTCAAAGTTAGACGCCATCACTGTCCCGACGGTGGGATTTCGGGTCGTGACAAGTTGGTATCAGAGCCCTAGGTTGCTTAGGTCTCACAATTCACGGACAAGCTTGGTAGAGTCTGAGGGATCGGTACGGAGACGTCTGTACTTATCCCCCAGAGGCTGCAAAGTTAGGAATAACTTCACATCTATTCTTCTCTGTCGTGCGATTTGAATTCTAAATGCTAATTGAGTTTCTATTCCATTCTCTCGCAGATGGCGAGAACGCGTGCTTCTCATCTACCCATCAGCAGCCCGATCCTCAAGTTGCAGCTCCTACGAGGGGCCGAGGACGAGGACGAGGCCGTGCTAGAGGTCGAGGTAGGGGCAAGGCTCAACCCAGAGTAGCAGCCCTAGAAGAGGACCCACATGTAGACATTTCCGGTGAGGTTCCTGCTCAGACGATTCCGGTGGGACTAGCTTAGGTCCTAGAGGGGTTCATTGCCACCCCAGTACTTCAGGACGCTCTGGTCCGCTTAGTAGGCCTTATGGAGAGCGTGTCTCAGGCCGGTCTACTTCCTACAGCACCAGCCGTCTCTCAGGCTAGGGGAGGGGCCGAGACTCCTGCTACCTCAGACATCTGGAGTAGCTCAATCGGGTATTATGGCACAGGAAGTTAAGGGAGCAACTGTGTCTGCCAATGCATTGTGGAGATTGGATCGATTCACCAAGTTATTTCCTACTACTTTTACCGGTGCACCATCAGAGGACCCCCAGGATTTCTTAAACAATTGCTACGAGGTTCTTCAGAACATGGGGATTGTGGAGACCAATGAGGTCGATTTTGCTACATTCCGTCTTTTTGGTACCGCCAAGACTTGGTGGAGGGATTTTTGCTTGACCAGGCCAGTTGGATCTTCGCCTTTGTCTTGGTCTCAGTTCTCCGAGTTATTCTTGGAGAAGTTTCTACCAATTACCCATAGAGAGGATCTTCGGAGGCATTTTGAGCGTCTACACCATGGCTCTATGGCAGTAACACAGTCCGAGACCAGGTTCATCACTTTGGCCCGACATGCTATCATGATACTCCCCACAGATCAAGAGATAGTGAGGAGATTTATTGAGGGGCTAGCTCAGCCGATTAGACTTCAGATGTCTAGAGAGACAGGTACTGATATTTCATTTCAGGAGGCGGCCAATGTGGCCAGGCGAATTGAGATAGTTTTATCACAGGGTAGTGGTCAGGGGTCTGACAAGAGGCCTCGTCATTTTGGCCGATTCAGTGGTGCCTCATCTGGAGGCAGAGATTCTTTTGGCAGAGGTCATCCTCTTAGACCATTCCAGTCGGCACTTCAAGTATCCCGCAGTGCACCATCAGCTCCTATCAGTGCATCGCCACTTCAGAGCTTCCAGGGTGGTTATTCTGGTCGACAGGGACAGTTTCAGGGCTAGCAATCTGAGCAGCCGAGATCTTGTTTCACTTGTGGTGTTCTAGGGCACATTTCCAGGTTTTGCCCCCGAGCTTCTAGTGGTTCTCAGTATCAGGGTTCCCATGTTATGGTTCCCGCACCAGGTGCACCCCACCCCCTCACCCAGCTAGGGGTGGAGGTCGAGGTTCCAGAGGTGGAGGCCAGACAGTTAGAGGTGGAGGACAGACTATGAGGGGTAGAGGTCAGCCCGTAGTAGGTCGACCCAGGGATGTTCGGATTGGTGGGGCTAAGCCCCGATGCTATTCCATTCCCGCCAGACTTGAAGCAGAGACCTCTGATGCAGTCATTACAAGTATGGTTTCAGTTTGCAGTAGAGATTCTTCGATTTTGTTTTATCCGGGGTCTACATTTTCCTACGTGTCCTCATATTTTTCTCCTTGTCTGATTATGCATCGTGATTCCCTGAGTACTCCTGCATATGTATCTACACCGGTGGGTGATTCTATTGTGGTAGATCGAGTCTACCGTTCATGCTTAGTGGTTATTGGTGGTCTTGAGACCCGTGTAGATCTTTTACTTCTCAATATGGTTGATTTCGATGTCATTTCGGGAATGGATTGGTCATCTCCCTATCATGCTATTCTGGAATGTCACTCCAAGACTGTGACCTTGGCCTTGCCGGGAATAGCCCATTTGGAGTGGAGGGGGAATCCTAGTCATTCTTCCGGTAGATTTATCTCATATATGAAGGCTCGGCGCATGGTCGAGAAGGGTTATTTGGCCTATGTTTGTGATTCTAGTGCCGAGGTTCGTCCTATGGAGTCTGTGCCCATTGTTCGTGAGTTTCCAGAGGTATTCCCTGTTGACCTGCCGGGTATGCCACCCGACAGGGATATTGACTTTTGCATTGATTTGGCTCCAGCACTCGGCCCATTTCTACCCCGCCATATCGTATGGCCAGCCGGAGTTAAAGGAGTTGAAGGATCAGTTACAGGATTTGCTAGCCAAAGGCTTTATTAGGCCTAGTGTTTCTCCTTGGGGTGCGCCAGTGTTGTTTTTTAAGAAGAAAGATGGCACAATGAGAATGTGCATTGATTACCGTCAATTGAACAAGGTTACTATCAAGAATAAGTATCCCTTGCCGAGGATTGATGACTTATTCGACCAACTTCAGGATGCCACAGTGTTTTCCAAGATTGACTTGAGATCTGGGTACCATCAGTTGAGGATTAGAGCATCTGATGTCCCTAAGACAACCTTTCGCACTCGGTATGGGCATTATTAGTTCTTGGTGATGTCATTTGGGTTGAAAAATACCCCACTGCTTTTATGGATTTGATGAACCGAGTGTTCAGGCCCTATTTGGATTCGTTCGTTATTATTTTCATTGATGATATATTGATTTACTCTCGCAACCGGGGGGAGAATGAGAAGCACCTTTGAGTCGTCCTCCAGACTCTGAAGGACAGTCACTTGTATGCCAAATTTTCGAAGTGTGAGTTCTGGTTGAGTTCGGTGGCATTTCTGGGCCATGTTGTGTCTGTAGAGGGTATTCAGGTGGATCCCAAGAAGATTTCAACAGTCGGAGATTGACCTAGACCCACCTCAACTACATAGATTTAGAGTTTCTTGGGCTTGGCGGGTTATTATCGTCGGTTTGTGGAGGGCTTTTCATCTATTGCACCCCGATGACCAGGTTGACTCAGAAGGGTGCCCAGTTCAGGTGGTCAGATGAGTGTGAGGCGAGCTTTCAGAAGCTCAAGACAGCCTTGACCACGACACCGGTGTTAGTTTTTCCCACAAGTTCAGGTCCATATACTATGTATTGTGATGCTTCACGGGTTGGACTTGGTGCAGTGTTGATGCAGGATGGCAAGGTTATAGCTTATGTTTCACGTCAGTTGAAGGTTCATGAGAAGAACTATCCAGTTCACGATTTAGAGTTAGCAGCCATTGTCCATGCACTGAAGATTTGGAGGCATTATCTATACAGTGTGTCTTGTGAGGTGTTCACAGATCATAAGAGTTTGCAGTATCTGTTCAAGCAGAAAGAGTTTAATATGAGGCAGAGAAGATGGTTGGAGCTGTTGAAAGACTATGACATTACCATCTTATATCATCCGGGGAAGGCCAATGTGGTGGTCGATGCTTTGAGACGGAAGTCAGTCAGCATGGGTAGTCTTGCTTATATACCGGTCGGAGAGAGACCACTTGCTTTACATGTTCAGGCTTTAGCCAATCGGTTCATGAGATTGGATATTTTAGAGACTGGCAGTGTTTTGGCTTATACTGTGGCCCGTTCTTCATTGTTTGATCGTATTCGAGACCGGTAGTATGATGATCGTCATTTATGTGTCCTTAGGGATACGGTCCGGCACGGAGGTTCCAAGAAGGTTACAGTCGATGATGATGGAGTCTTGAGTATGCAGGGCTGTATTTGTGTGCCTGATGTTGATGGTATTCGTGAGTTTATATTGCAGGAGGCCCATAGTTCCCAGTATTCCATTCATCTGGGCGCTGCAAAGATGTACCAGGAAATGCGACAGCATTATTGGTGGCGGAGGATGAAGAAAAATATTGTGGCATATGTAGCTCGGTGCTTGAACTTTCAGATGGTTAAGTACGAGCACCAGAGACCCTGTGGTTTGATGCAGCAGATTGAGCTTCCCGAGTGGAAGTGGGAGCGTATTACCATGGATTTCATAATTGGGCTCCCACTGACTCAGAGGATGTTTGATGCAATGTGGGTCATTGTGGATAGGCTGACCAAGTCAGCACACTTCATTTATGTATCCGCTTCGTATTCTTCGGAGAAGTTGGCACATCAGGGAGATTGTTCGCCTGTATGGTGTGCCCGTGTCCATTATTTCTGACCAAGGTACTCAGTTTACCTCCCATTTCTGGAGAGTATTTCAGCGTGAGTTGGCAACACGGGTTGAGTTGAGCACAACGTTTCATCTTCAGACAGACGGACAGTCCGAGCGTACTATTCAGATCTTGGAGGATATGTTGCGGGCTTATGTCATTGACTTTGGAGTTTCATGGGACCAGTTTTTGCCTTTAGCTAAGTTTTCCTACAACAACAACTACCAGTCGAGCATTCAGATGGCTCATTATGAGGCGTTGTATGGTAGGCGGTGTCGGTCGCCAGTTGGGTGGTTCGAGCCGGGAGAGGGGAGGTTGTTGGGTTCAGAGTTAGTTTAGGATGCCTTGGATAAGGTGAAGATCATTTAGGATAGACTTCGTACAGCTCAGTCCAGACAGAAGAGTTATGCAGACCGCAGAGTTCGTGATTTGGCATTCATGGTAGGAGATCGGGTATTGCTTCGGGTGTCGCCCATGAAGGGTGTGATGAGATTCGGAAAGAAGGGAAAGTTGAGACCTAGGTACATTGGTCCCTTTGAGATTCTTGATAATGTAGGAGAGGTGGCCTACAGACTTGCTTTACCACCGAGCTTATCAGCCGTGCATCCGGTGTTTCATGTATCTATGCTTCGGAAGTATCTTGCCGATCCCTCTCATGTACTTGACTTCAGCAGTGTCCAGTTGGACAAGGATTTGACTTATGAGGAGGAGCCGGTAGCCATATTAGTCCAGCAGGTTCGTCAGTTGAGATCGAGGAGTTACCCTTCGGTCCGTGTTCAGTGGAGAGGTCAGCCTGTTGAGGCAGCTACTTGGGAGTCCGAGTCCGATATGCGGAGCCGATATCCCCATCTTTTCCCCTATTCAGGTACCTTTCTATGTCCATTCGAGGACGAACGTTTGTTTTAGAGGTGGAGATTGTGATGACCCAAAAGGTCATCCCGTGTATTTTTAGTAATTCTGTGTCTCGAGGTCGTGAAAACCTCCTTCTATCTCACCTCGATTTACGTGCGCATCCCGAGCATGTAGCCGGGAAGCCTTTATGGGAAAAACTGAGGAAATTAGCAATTTTGAATTTGAAATGTGAATAAAGTTGACTTTGGTCAACATTTTTGGTAAACGGACCCAGGCCCGGACCCGTGATTTGACGGTCCCGGAGGGTCCGTAGGAAAATATGGGACTTGGGCGTATGCCCATAATCGAATTCCGAGGTCCCAAGTCTGAGAAATGGATTTTTAAAAGAAATTGTGTTCTAAAAAATATAAGAGAATTTAAAAGAGTAATTATATGTGAAACCTATGGTATCGGGCTCGTATCTTGGTTCCGGAGCCCGGTACAGGTTCCATATATTAACTGTGTCATATATGTAAAGTTTGCTAAGAAACAGACTTCATTAGTGTATTGGTAAAAAGAGTTTCATACGTATGATAATTATTGATGACTCAACCGGTTACGTGGACCAAGGAAAACATGACTGCTGGACATGATTCTATAAAGAGGCGCAAAGCAAAGAGGCACGACTCAATAAACCTACGGGTAATCAGCTACGAGAAACTCAACTTGATTGAGACAAGGAAGAAACACAGTCAGAATGAATCCGGAAAGAGCTACGGGCAAATTCAGAAATCTTCAATAAATGACCTACACGTTACACAACCTTCATGCAACAGTTACGATTATTCTTTGTAACGTTACATTAATGTAATAATTAGTCATTAATGTGCCATCATTTCAAGAAATAGACGTTATATTAAGGAAATTCCCTATATAAGGGAATAAAGTATCACTTGTAAAATCATCTGAACTACGAATACAGTACTCTTTACTTTTCTGTGCATCATATTATTGTCTATTTACTTACTCTTTTTTACTTATTATTATTTCCTTGATTATCAGAAGCCCGTGTTCATTCCTAAAAATAGCTTTAGGCAAAGGATCTAATTCTTTGGTTTAATAGATTGGTTCTGTTACCGGGAATCTGATAATCTTTGTTTGTTTTTCAAAGCGATATCCTCTGAACTATGTCGAACTCCAACGACAATAACCAGCAAAGAAATGGGACTCCATCACCTCTTCCATCCCCAAGAGGTTCAAGGGAACAATCCCAAGAGAGATCCAACAACAACAACAATAACAGCAAAGATAATGATCAAACAGTAGAACAAGATCAGGTAAAGCAAATGATTGCAGAGTATGTGAGCCAAGCTTTGCAAGAATTTTGAAGGGGATTACCAGCGGCATCACCTGCATCACTGACACCACCTCCTAATAACACAATCACCGTGGAAAATCCTCAGTCTGGTTTGGTAAACTCAGCAAGGGATGACACTCCTAACGAATCTTTCGAAGCGAGACCAGGTATGACTAATAACTCTGAACTACAAAATTTACTACTAACCTTGCAGAAACAGGTGAAGGAACAAAACGATTGAATCGAGCAAATTTCTGGAGTACCACCTGTTATCAAAGGCATTGATATTGATAGATATTCTCAACAACCTTGGAAACCGAGCGCATCACCTTTGCTTATACCCAAGAAGTTCAAAATGTCTGATGTCCTTAAGTATGACGGAACAACTGACCCACGTGACCACGTGACTGCTTTTACCACTGGAGTAAAAGGAAACGATCTGACAAAACAAGAAATTGAGTCGTTCCTAGTCAAAAAATTTGGAGAAACACTTACCAAAGGAGCCCTAACCTGGTACCCTCTTCTCCCTGAAAACTCTATAGATTCTTTTGCTGAACTTGCAGATTCTTTCATAAAAGCACAATCCGGTGCACAAAAGGTCGAGAAAAGAATGGAAGACATATTTAAAATAAAGCAAGGAGACACGTAACTACTCTGTGAATTTGTAGACAGATTCCAACGAGAAAGAATGCAACTACCAAGGGTGCCTGATAACTGGGCAGCCATGGCATTTGTGAGCAATCTAAAAGACAAAAGCTCAGAAGCCACGAGAAGACTCAGGGAAAACTTGAGAGAGTTCCCAGCTACAACATGGAATGATGTTTATAACAGGTACAGTACTAAACTTCGAATAGAGGAAGATACCATTGCTCGTTCAAGGGATGAAGATCATACCAGATCCAGACGTTCCGAATCAGACATGAAATCAGGTAAAAACAGGTACGATCCTTACATGGGACCCTCGGGATGAGAGACTCGTCCCAGGTTCGAAAACATTAGGTCAGAATATAGACCATCGAGCAGAGATACGAGCTCGTCCTCATCTAGATCCAAAAAGGATCGAGATGAAAGACACAGAGATAATGCACGAATTGGGGATCACACCTTCAATGTAAGTACCCCTGAACTAGTTTCAATATTAAGAAACATGGGAGATAAGGTTCGATGGCCTAAAGAAATGAGGTCAAACCCAAATAAAAGGAATCCAGATTTCTGGTGCGAATTCCATAATGATTATGGACACAAGACTACGGATTGCAGATTTTTACAAGGTGAAATAGAACAATTATTGAAACAGGGCTATTTAACAAAATTGTTTAGTGATAAAGGTAAGCAGGCATACATGAAGAACATGCAGGAGCCCCCGAAGCCTCCATCTCCAAAAATAACCGTCAACGTGATACATGGAGGAGAGGAAGTAAACAGAATAGTTTGCAAAGTAGCCTCGAAAATCACAATTACACACGGAAAGCGGGTTCGAGAAAATCCAGACGCAGATGATATAACCTTTGATGATGCAGATTTCGGCGGACTAATGCTCCCCCACAACGATGCTCTGGTAATATCTTTACTCATTCATCACACTAACGTTAAAAAAGTGTTGATTGATCCAGGTAGTTCAGTTAACATCATCTTGCTAAGAGTCGTGGAAGAAATGAAATCAAGTGATCCTAAAGGCACGATCCATATCAGGGTTTGACAACTCTACAGTGATAACCAGAGGAGAAATCGAACTTAGCACTTATGCCGAATGAGTAATTAAAAACACCAAATTCCAAGTCGTTGATACTGACATGGTTTATAACATAATCATGGGAAGGCCTGGATCCACAACATGAAAGCAGTATCGTCCACCTTACATCATGTAATTAAATTCCCTTCAGAATGGGGAATCAGACAGATTAGAGGTGATCAGCAGACCTCTAGAAATATAAATTATGTGGTGCATTATAACAAAAAAGTAGAGACAGAAGAACCGAAAGATAGGGAAATCTCCCAGACATATGTTACCGGCCAAAAAGGTACGGAAAAAGTTACTCAACCGAACAGGTAAGAAAGAAGTAAGTGTTCAAACAGATATGGAAGGAGATACCCACGAGAAGGTGAATCAAGTTATCACGGAAGATGCATTGAATCACACGGACGTAGACTCCAGACCGGACGTCATCCAAGAACAGGAGAAAGACGAGCACATCAAAACAACTACGGAAGAGCTCGAAGCTGTTCCATTATTTGAACAAAAACCTGAACAAAAAGTGCATTTAGGCACGAGGCTGAGCCCTAGTCAAAGAGGTAAGTTAATTGATTATTTAAAGGCTAACGCAAATTGCTTTGCGTGGTCTCACTCAGATATGACAGGTATCCCACCAGAAGTGATGACTCATAAACTAAATGAAGATCCATCCTTCGTACCTGTTAAGCAGAAGAAAAGAAAGCAAGGACCATTCAAGAACCAAGTGATTGACGAAGAGGTACAGAAACTCTTGAAAACTGGTTCAATACAAGAGGTAACGTACCCTAACTGGCTAGCTAACACTGTGGTAGTACCTAAAAAGAATGGCAAATGGAGAGTATGCGTAGATTATACTGACTTAAATAAAGCATGCCCCAAAGATTCGTTCCCATTACCACATATAGATCAAATGATTGATGCCACCGCAGGTCATGAATTGTTAAGCTTTCTAGATGCGTATTCTGGTTATAACCAGATTAAAATGGATCCCTCAGACGAGGAAAAAACCTTCTTTATTACGAACATGGGGACTTATTGTTATAAAGTCGTGCCTTTTGGCTTAAAAAATGTTGGAGCCACCTATCAAAGGCTAGTGACCAAGATGTTCCAGGAACATCTGGGAAAAATGATGGAAGTTTACATCGATGACATGCTGGTAAAATCAACAAGGGCGGAAGACCATTTCCAGCACCTCTTTATTACCTTTGAAATTTTACGCATGTATATGAAGCTGAATCCAGAAAAATGCATTTTTGGCGTAGAATCAGGTAAATTTTTGGGTTTCCTTGTATCAAATAGGGGAATAGAGGTAAATCCTGCTCAAATTAAAGCTATAGAAGAAATACCTGATATACTAACAAATAAAAAAGAAGTTCAAAGACTAACAGGAAGAATTGCAGCTTTGGGAAGATTTATTTCCAGGTCTTCCGAGAAAAGTTTAAAATTCTTTTCAGTCCCGAAAAAGCAAGATCAATTCGAACGGACTGAAGAATGTCAACAGGCTCTCAAAGATCTAAAAGCTTATATATCAAAACCGTCGCTACTATCAAAGCCGTAGGAAGGGGAGAGACTGTACGTCTATTTTGCTATCGCAGAAATTGCTATAAGTGCAGTATTGGTAAGGGAAGATAAAGGTAAACAATCTCCTATTTATTATGTAAGCAAAACATTACTAGATGTTGAAACCAGATCCCCACATCTAGAAAAGTTAGCCTTAGCTTTAATAATGGCATCTAGAAAATTACGACCATATTTTCAATGTCATCCAATCACTGTTGTGACTTCATATCCATTAAGGAATATCTTGCATAAACAAGAACTATCAGGAAGATTGGCTAAATGGGCCATAGAGTTAAGCGAGCATGATATAATATATCAGCCTAGGACTGCAATAAAGTCTCAAATTTTAGTTGATTTTGTCGCTGACTTTAGTAATAGCATTATCCTGAAGTGGAAAAAGAGTTACAACTCTTTAACGGTGCTAATCCGGGTCTATGGACCCTATTTACCGATGGTTCTTCCAATATAAAAGGTGCCGGTTTAGGCATAGTCTTAATATCACCCACGGGTGAAAAGACACGACAAACTATCAAATGTTATCCTATAACTAACAATGAAGCAGAGTACGAAGCTATTATTACAGGACTAGAACTGGCACGAGAACTCTCAATCGAGCAAATCACAATAAAAAGTGGCTCCTAGCTGGTGGTAAATCAAATGCAGGGGACTTACATCGCTCGAGAGACTCGGATGCAACAGTATCTGGAAAAGGCACGAGAACTCGTTAGACAATTCAAAATGTGGAAGCTAATACAAATACCTAGAGAGGAAAATGCAGAAGCAGATGCATTAGCTATCCTCGCAGCAGTCACGGAAGTAACAAACAAAGACAATGCAATTGTCGTTCATCTATTCTATTCAGCGATCGACCAAGACAGAAATGAGTTAACTTTCAACAATTTAACCTGGGATTGGAGAAATGAAATCTTAAATTTTTTGCAGGATGGCACCGTACCTGAAGACAAAAAAGTAGCTCAAGCACTTCGCCGCAAAGTTGCACGGTACTGCCTCATTCGCAACTCATTATATCGCAAGATGTTCGGAGGTCCCCTAGCAAAATGCCTCGGACCTAACCAAATGGAGTTTGTGATGAAAGAAGTCCACGAAGGACACTGTGGAAATCACGCAGGGGCGAGATCCTTGGTAAAAACCCTAATTAGATCTAGGTACTATTGGCCTAAGATGGAATAAGAAGCTGAGAACCTCGTATCCAAATGCGACAGATGTCAAAGGTTTGCCAATAACATGCATCGACCCGCGTAATTATTGCATTCAATAATATCCCCATGGCCCTTCATGAAGTGGGGTATGGACATAGTGGGACCTCTTCCCACAGCTAAAGGACAGGTACGGTTTTTACTCGTGCTAATCGACTATTTTACAAAATGGGTAGAGGCAGAAGCTTTCAAACAGGTGCGAGAAAAGGAAGTTAAAAGCTTCTTATGGCGAAACATAATATGCCGCTTTGGAATACCGAAGGAGATCGTGTGTGATAATGGCCCACAATTCATAGGCTCGCAAATCACGGAATTCTTCGAAAGCTGGCAAATCAAATGGATTACTTCAACGCCATATCACCCTGTGGCTAACGGTCAAGTTGAGTCAACGAATAAAGTCATCATCAACAATCTAAAGAAGCGGCTAGAAAAAGCCAAAGGAAATTGGCCTGATGAGTTACCAACGGTATTATGGGCATACAGAACAACTTCAAAAACAGCCACGGGAGAAACTCCGTTCGCACTTGTCTATGGCTCAGAAGCCTTAATACCCGTGGAGATTGGCAAACCAAGCATAAGGTTTACAACATCCAAGGAGGATGAAAACAACTATGAGTTGAGCATTAATCTAGACTTACTCAAACAAAGAAGAGAAGTCGCATTAATACGGATGGTAGCTCATAAACAAATCATAGAGCGTTATTACACCCGTAAAGCTCGCCTCAGATACTTCAAGATTGGGGACTTTGTTCTTAAAAAAGTATTTCAATCAACGGAAGAAGCAGGTGCAGGAAAGCTAAGTCTAAACTGGGAAGGACCCTACAAAGTCCGAGGCATAGCTGGGAAGGGCGCTTACGAGCTCGAAGCTATGGATGGCAAAATCCTACCAACAAGCTGGAATGCCATCCATTTGAATAAGTACTACTTCTAAGGAAAAGGAATACCCCCGGTCAGGTATCACATGTTCGATTTTATTTTGAACATTTAAAATTTTACTAACCTTTTTAGATGATAGGCATAAAGCTAACCCATCACCAGATGATGATATTAGACCTGCAAAGACGCGAGGAAGTAATTGAATTCCCGGTCTAGGGTTACACTTTCTGATGGACGTTTTAAAGGGTTAAGCAGTCATCATCTAAAAACTATATACCTTCGAGTCCCGTATGTTTTTCCTTTTCAGGAAAAGGACCACAAGGAAGGAATAGTCAAGTGCTCGAGATTTCATTCTTTAAAGCTCAAACACTTGGGGGACTATACAATATGGAAGGCAAAGACAAAGCAAAGAAGACTATCAAAAAGTCAAAGCTCGAGCCTAAAGATCCATCTACCCAACAAGTCAAGTGATACAAGCAAAATCGAAAGAGCCAAAAACTCAAACACAAAGCCTGATCCAGAAAACCTTTGAATATGTTTAGGTTAAAAGGAAAAATATTAGCTACGAGGAAGAAATGCACATCTTTGTATTTATTCAAAAGAAAACTGTTGTAACCAAAAACAGTTGTGGATAAAAGATCATCATCATTGTACTCATTCAAAAAATGTTGTAACCGAAAACGGTTACAAAATCTTTGTTCTCATATAGAAAATTGTTATCAAATAAAATAGTTACGGATGAAAGATCAAAATCCTTGTACTTATTTGAAAAATTGTTAAATAAAACAGTTACGAATGGAAAAGCATTTCCCTCGTGATTATTGAAAAATGTTATCAACAAAAACAGCTATGGGTAAAAAAAACCAACTTTTGTAAAAACGGTTACAAACGAAAAACATTTTTTCTCTTGTATTAACTCGAAAAAACTGTTGCATACGAAAAACAGTTACGAAATACAAGTGTATATCAAATCTTTTAAAAGAAAACAGTTGCAACATGAGTTTTAGACGATAAACAAACACATGTAAAATTTTGTGAAAGTATAAACAAAAACTTTCTTCAGAAACATTCTTAAACATGTGAAAAATTCCTATCACTCTATTGCATTATTACACCATTATGAAGTTCAGACGTCTTCTTCATTAAGTGTGGATAAAAAAGGGCCCTCTTTTATAAACAAATGCCTACTACAAAAAGGCACGCATTTTATATGCAACACCGTACCTACTATGAAAAGATATGAGCAATTTCAGCATACTTATGCAAAAACTCAGAGGTAAAACAAAAACCTCAAAAGTCAAGCACGCAAAAGACTTAAAAAGAGTGAAACAAAAACTCAAAGCAAAAAAGTCATACTTGCATATATTAAAGCGGCTAAGTAAAACTAAGTATTAACTAATACTTAGCCGCATATAGTTTTGTACATTGGGGTGCCCCTAAGTTATCAATTAGGGACTTTAAAGAGAACCAAATTTACCTCCGATGGAGCTGGGGATAATCACCAATCAAATAAAAAGGGGGGAGGGGGGGAACCAACATCTTATTTGTCTTTAGAAGGGGGATCAACTTCTCCATTGGCATAGGGAGAAGCTTGGGACGAGGGGACTTGAGCAGCAAGAGCCTCACCTTCAGGTGGAGAGATATTCTGACCTTGTTGAGCCTTCTTCGTGGCTTCTTTGATTTTAGCTATTTCAGCATTAAGGTCGAAACCCTCTTGACTCATTTCCGTCAATGTGTCGAGGCGAGAATTCATGTACGCCCAACTAACATCGACAGTTGTTGCTTCCTCAAGAGCTTCGTAATCATTCCCCCATATCATGATCTCAGCTCTCAGCCCGTCCCTCTCAGCCTCAACAACATCTTTGGCGGCCCTTAAAGGTGCAACAGACCTCTCCAGGAATTGAATTTTGTCCAAAGCATTGCGAAGATCCTCCTGGGTCTGAGTCATAGAATGCACAAGCTCGCCTGAGTACTCTTCTTTCTGCTCCAGCAAGGATTTTAAACTCCTAGCTTCTTCTGAGGCACGGGAAAATTGTTCAGCAAATGAAGACTCAATGATGCTCTTGTCTTTGTCCGCCTGGTTAGAAGAAGCCTTCTCCACTTCCAACTCCACTGCCATGACTCTCATCTGCCGCTCCAAGGTGCGTTTTTCTTCTTCTAAGGCTTCCATGTCGAGCCTCAGGCTGTCATATTGCCCCTTCCAGTTACCTGTTTTAGCCTGTGACTCTTTTATTTCCTGCTCCGCATTATAAACCCTCCTCATGAGCTCCGTGCCTATAAGATTGATCTACAAAAAGGAAATCAATTAGATACGGCAATTACAGGTATAAGAATGAAATGCAAAAGAATGCACTTTACCTTCAAAGAAGAATGCACGATCTCATTAGCCCAGGTAAGAGAACTGTGGCTATCCAGCTTGGTCCTCTCTGTTGGGCCTATCAAGGGCTTCAGCCACACATCAGGCTGGCCGAATTTATTAAAAAGGCTCCCAGTAGCCGGGACTTCGATTAGCACCTGCCTCATCTCTCTGCTGGAAGACCCTACTTCTCTAACATGAGGAGGCACGGAAGCAGGCTAAGATGAAGAAGCCACGGGAAATGAAGTCTAAGGAGCTGAAAAAGCCACAGGAAAAGCAGCAACGGGAGCAGTAATAACCAAGGGAGCAGAGGAAGTAACAGGAACATATGAAGGAGTTCTACTGAAAGAGGGAGGAAAAACAGCCAAGGGAGCTTCATTAACATCATGGCCAAATTATAGTTTGTCGGAGATAGAAGGTCTGACTTCAGGTACGGGAGGCAATACCACGGGTGTAGACTCATCGTCTGAAATCACCCTCCTTCTATGCGACCTATGCACCAAAGTTCCCTCCTTTTCCTCCTCCTCTTCCGAGGTCCTAGTTCCACCAGCCTTTCTATTAGAAGACGAAGATCATGAAATAATTTCATGGGCCTGAGCCAGGGACATTTTGGAAACAGACGCAGCAGACACTCCACTGATAGGAAACCCTATAAAAAATAAAGGGTTAAAACGGGAAAGAGATTCGAGCAAGGAAAGAAACGAAAAAGCTTCACTTACCGTGAGTTTTCACTTTCCAACCGTACTTCCCGGAGAAGTACTTCCAAGACCTTTCCTCCAACGGAGCAATCGACAACAACTTTTCTACCCAATCATGGATACCAGAGACATTCTCAACAGTACCCATGATTTCTGAAAGAAGAAGAAACAACTACGGTGTTAATAAAACACTTAAAGCAAAAAGAAGAAAATTAACAAATGTGAGCTAAAATTTACTCACGTGCACGATTCTACTTCTCGGGGAACGGAAGATTTTCTTCACCCACTAAACCAGCAGTGGGCGCAGCAGAAGGTACCAACCTCTATCCTTATCGTCTTCAGGGGTTACCAGCACTCATTTACTCCTGGCAGCCAGAGTAAAAATCCCTTGACGAAATAAGGGAGGAGAATAAAGATGAATGAGATGATTAAAGGTGAAAGGAACCGAGGCTAAAGTAGCTAAACACCGGAGACACTCAACAACCTACCACGCAAGAGGACCGACTTGTCCTAAGCAAATTTTGAAGAAACGACAGAATTCGATGATGACTGGATCAATAGGAGGTTTAAACCCTAAAGTAAAAGGGTAGGTATAAACGAAAGAATATCCCGTCTTGTAAGACGTTATTATTTGTTGCTATTCGGAATAATGATAGGAAAATCAGACTTCCAAGAACATTCCCTGCGAACAAGGGGAATAAAACCTTCGGTGATAAGGGTAGGATACCTATCAGCACTATCAAGGGATAACGACTGATCTACAAGGACCTGACTATCCCTAGTGAAGGTAAACTCAGCAGGAATGATTTCATCAACTCGTGGTTCGCGTACATGTTTACGAAGACAAGGAAAAAATTCTTTACAAATAAAAAAACAAGTTAGAAGTGTTTCGTGAAAGTAAAGAAAGGAAAAGAGGTATTTATACTTGAAGACAACCGTCAAACATGAAAAAAAAACAATGATGAGAAAGTCATAATTGAAGGTGTAACTTCGTGACTGATGCAGGCGCAAAAAGCCCTAAAAGGCGCCGAGTAACTGCAGAACCAATCCGGAGGGAACACGTGGCTAGAGCATTAAATGGAAGTGACAAGCGACGCCTATGTTCAGAGAAGGATACAATGTTTCGAGGTAAAGCGGCGGCAAAATATTTCCTCCATAAATGTGTATCCACTTACCAAATATTAATTGATAAATAAATGGTAAGTGGGGGGACTATATGTATTGGTAAAAAACAGTTTCATACGTATGATAATTCTTGATAACTCAGCTAGTTACGTGGACCAAGGAAAATATGATTGCTGGACATGATTCTATAAAGAGGCGCGGAGCAAAGAGGCACGGCTCAATAAACCTACGGGGTAATCAGCTACGAGAAACTCAACCTGATTGTGACAAGGAAAAGACATGGTCAGAATGAATCCGGACAGAGCTACGGGCATATTTAGAAATCTTCAATTAATGACCTACACGTTACACAACCTTCACGCAACAGTT
This sequence comes from Nicotiana undulata, assembly GCA_005239495.1. Taxonomy (NCBI): domain Eukaryota; kingdom Viridiplantae; phylum Streptophyta; class Magnoliopsida; order Solanales; family Solanaceae; genus Nicotiana; species Nicotiana undulata. The sequence goes on from ML255511.1 coordinate 69,227, forward strand.
ACGGTTATTCTTTGTAACGTTACATTAATGTAATAACTAGTCATTAATGTGCCATCATTTCAAGAAATAGACGTTATATTAAGGAAATTCCCTATATAAGGGAATAAAGTATCACTTGTAAAATCATCTGAACTACGAATACAATTCTCTTTACTTTTCTGTGCATCATATTATTGTCTATTTACTTACTCTTTTTTACTTATTATTATTTTCTTTATTATCAGAAGCCCGTGTTCATTCCTAAAAATAGCTTTAGGCAAAGGATCTAATTCTTTGGTTAAACAATTAGATGTGATTCAGACCTTAAAGGCAAAATTTGATGTTTAAAGAAGTTTTGAGAAATTTCATTGATTTTTGGGTTTAATTCGATGTTTATGATGTTATTTTGATGATTTGATTACACGAATAAGTCTATACGATGTTTTCGAGGTTGTGTGCATATTTGGTTTGAAGTTCCGAGGGCTCGGGTGAGTTTCGGATAGGTCCCGGGATGTTTTTAGACTTAAAACATAGTTGTTGCAGGTCAGAGAAGTCAGATCTCTGAACCCGCCAGCGAGGTCCGCGGTCGTTTTTGTGCGGTCCGCGGAATGGCCTTTGCGGCCGCGATCGTTTTTGTGCGGTCCGCGGAAGGGCCTTTGCGGCCGCACTCCCCTTTTGTGCGGTTTGCGGTGGAGGCCTGAGAGGGGTATATTTAAACTGCCGCACTCCCCTTTTGTGCGGTCCGCGGTGTGGGCCTGAGAGGGGTATATTTAAACGGGATTTTCAGTTATTTTTTATTTTTCAAAACCCTAAAAACATAGGAGGCGATTTTCCAAACACACTTTCTTCTCCAAAAAATTTGTAGTGATTTCTAACTCATTTTCTTTACTCCTTAACTTCTTTTTACAAGATTTCATCCTAGAATCTAGGGTTTTCATGATGGAATTGGGAATTTTGAGTAAAACCTACGAATATTGAAATTTGGGGATTTAGACCTCAAATTGAGGTCGGATTCTAAAACCGTTTATATATCCGGGCTCGGGGGTGAATGGGTAATCGGGTTTTGGTCCAAATTTCGGGTTTGGACCGAGCGGGCCCCGGGTCGATTTTTAACTTTTTGGAAAAAACTTTAGAAAACTCATTTCCATGCATTAGAATTGATTCATTTAGCATTTATTGATATAATTAAGTAACTTGTGGCTAGATACGAGTGAGTTGGTTGTGAAATCAAGAGGTAAAACGGTAGTTGAGGCTTGAATTGTGTTCGTGGCATCGAGGTAAATGTTTGGCCTAACCTTAGCTTGAGGGAATAGGTGTTGAATCTTATTTGCTACGTATTTATTCCATGTCCAATGTATAGGTGATGTGACGAGTACCTATATAATGCGGTCAAGCATGCCCGTGAGTCGAATATGAGTAATTATGTGATTTTCATTGAGGTTTATTGTGTTTAATATCAATTTGGCAGTTATTCATTGAGGGAAATTCTTGGTTGTGAATATTGTTGAGTATTTGATCGGTTGAGAAATATTTTATTAAATTAGACACTTGTATAGGATTGGTTATAGTTGTGTCCCTTGCCGGGACGGTATTATTTCCGTTGATTATTCCTTTGCATTTATGGTTTCTTATTGTTGATTTGCTTGCCAAATTATTATTTTTTATATGTATGCACGAGGGGACATTCCGTGCCATGTCTATGTTATTTATGCACGAGGGGACATTCCGTGCCACGTTTATGTTGTTTATGCACGAGGGGACATTCTGTGTCGTGTTTATGATTATTATGCACGAGGGAATATTCTGTGCCGTGTTGATGATATTTATGCACGAGGGGACATTCTGTGCCGTGATTGTGATGATATATGCACGAGGGGACATTCGGTGTCGTGTTATGATACTTTAGCACGAGGGGACATGCCGTGCCGTTTCTTTCCATTTATTTATTTCGTGTTGTTAATCCTCGTTGTTATTTTTTATATTTGAATAGCTGCCTCGTTCCGTCATTTCAGTATTTGCTACCCATTTTCCCCAGCATGTTTTCCTGTTATTGTACTTAACTGTTTTACTCCTTGTTGTCATTTCCTGTTATATTTTATTTAAACTGCACGGGTGATATTACTTGTCGTGTCCTAGCCTCGTCACTACTAGCCTCCTGCATGTCCCTTCATTCCCTCCGCCTTCGCCGAGGTTAGGCTCGGCACTTACTCAGTACATGGGGTCAGTTGTACTGATACTACACCTGCACAATTTTTGTTGTGCAGATCTCAGTGCTGGACCCAGTGGTTACTGATCTAGGTGGCTCCTTTCGGTCCATCAGGCGACACTGAGGTAGTCCTGCAGACGTTCGCGGGCCTTGGCGTCACCTTCCATCTTATTTCTTTTCTGTCTTTACATCTTTCTGAGACAGTAGTACTTCATTTGTTCAGACCTATACTTGTAGTATTCATAGATAGTCCGTGAAATTGTGACACCAAATTCTGGGAATTTTATTGTGGAAATTGTAATAGTATTTAATTAAATTATTAGCTTTCATTTGTTTCGCATTTTATTTATACCGATCTTGTATATCACCTATCAATTGTTAAAAATAAGGAAACAAGTTAGAATAACCAGCAACGTTGGCTTGTCTAGCGGGTTCAATGTTAGACACCATCACGGTCTCGACGGTGGGATTTCGGGTCGTGACATTGCCACTGGCACCTTAACAACTTTTGTTACTCCGGGTGACACTAGTAATATTTATCACGTTTCGCAGATATGCATACATATATAGTTAAGGTTTCGGCCAAAGCTTAGGGGTGGCGTACCAACCCCACGGGCCTTAGTAGATACACCCCTGGTTGAGGGTGTGGGGATTGGGGTGTGGAAGCTAGCACTCAACCCCATATTTAAGTATCCTAGTTTCTCGACATGTGCGTTGCACGTGTATGTCGAGTCATATGGTCTTTGATTGTGTATTGGCCACATAGTTATGTGTGAAAAAATAAAGTACAGGATACATGGGTGATTAACGTGGATTGTCATATGCTGATTTGTTTGTCGAGGTCAAGATAATTGGTTATTGTCTAAACCGCCAAAGATAAATGATCAAAGATTCATCATATACATGTGATTTTTTTTTTTTATGAGGTACAAACATACAAAAAAATGTATCTCACTTAATACTTTCTTATAAGTATATGTTTATAAATTTAAGTTACTCTATAGTAACCGAGACATAGAGTAATAATTATTTATGTTCATACCACGATTTCCTTTTGTTTAATTGAGCAATACTTTGCTTCAAATTAATTATTAAAATCAAAAGTTGATACTTAAATTTATGAAATTAATGAATCATCTAAATAAAGAGATATTATAACATATAATTGATCATTATACTTATAGTATGAATTATGTTGACATATTTTTGAATGAATAATAATCTTTATATGAGAGTATTGATAGATAATTTGTGAAAATCAATAGAGAAACAAAGAATTTGAAGAATTATGAATCAAAATGATGAAAGTAGCCCATTTGGATTAGCTGATTTGAAGTAACTGAACAGTATTAGGGGCTGAAAAGCACTTTTAAGTGCTGAAACTGATTTAATAAATAAGCAGTTACGTGTTTGGATTCAAGTGCTGAAATTGATAATAAGTTGCTGCAATTTTTGATAAAAAAAGTGTTGATATGCTCTTTTTATGTTAAAATGACTTAAATAACCTTAGAATTGTTTACACTTATAAGGACGTAAAATTTTAGATTCCAGATCGATTCAAATACAAAATATTCTATTTGTCATTTTATTTTAAATACAACTGTGCTTAGATAAGATAATTTTTATAATAAATATAATTTATTTTATGATAAGCATATAATCATAAGTTGTAATAATTAATAATTAATGAATGAGAATCGTAGACTTGAAGAGGCGGGGGTGGGGGGTTAGGTTGAAAAAAATACTTGAAGCAATGATTATCGATGTAGGAGTTTTGTTCTAAAAAGAAATATTTTAATGATAAAATAATAAAAATCTTGGTCAAACTTAAAGTGCTTATAAACTAAAAATTCATAAGCTGGGGGTGACCAGCTTATGGCTTTTGGCGTAATTTTGATTTATAAGCACTTTTAACTTTACCAAATGCGTAGATAAGCCGAAAAGTGCTTATAAGCTAGTTTGACCAGCTTATAAGCTTAGTCAAACACCCTCTAAGAGTACAAATTAAATTTTGAGTGTTATGCCAACTTAAATTACTTTTATATGAAGAAAAATGCTAAAATTGATATTAGAGTGACACACCAACAATAATTTTTTTTTATTGACAAAATACGACTTCAAAAATCAAATTAGTTCGTAAATTTATTTCATTGCAAAGAACGACCACCAATATTTTTTGATTTTAATAGTTTATTAGTCATTGAACATTGATTTTTATTGTTCTTTTTGTCCTCTTCCTTTGTATCGCTGCAAATTTATCTTCTTCCCCAAATGTGGTTGCATCAATATTTTTAAGTTCATGTATCATTATAGCTTTTTCTTTTGTTTTTTAAGGATCTAATATGAGATGTAGAACTTGCTCATATTCATCTTTATCCATTAGGATGTTTCCCTCTTCAAAAGCTCCCTGACGGAAAAAAAGGTTAAAAAAGGATGAAGTAATTTCGTATATTAAAGTATGAGTTTCTGGGTTTAAATTGAAATTGCATCTCCTAAATTGATAAGAAAATTGAATTGAATCTTTACCCAGCAGCACTTTGTGATAGTACTTAGATTTTTCCTCTGCCACATTAAAATACAATACATATGTTAGAAATTAATTTATACTTTTGCAATAGTGTCAGAGACCTCCCCTTACGTTTGGTTGCTAAATATCCCTTCTAGTTTACGATATTGCACTTATTTAAAAAATTTATGTGACGATACTTTCACCTTATTTATTTTTAAAAATTATGATTTAGAAAATTTTCTCTTGAAATATTTTGCATTTAATTAATTTTGCAAATATCTGAAAATTGTACCATCATTGGTATGAGTATTCTGGCGATGGTTAAGTTTTCTCTCTAGCACCGCTGACTTCACCGTTGTGGCTTTTATATTTTCTGGCAATGTCATCTCATGATAGCGTGAGGCAATTCAAGCTTCATTCACGTTATTTCTAATTTATGTATCTTCTATAGTGTATGGGCAACTCGTTTACCAGTTACAATTGGTTCATTATTTGTTAGAGTTGACTACTATTTTGCCTAATAATTATGGTGTCCCGAGTAACTTGCTCTCATCTCAATAAATTGAAAATATGTACCACCTCCCCAGCGTTAACCACTATTGTGCTATTTTTATGTTTTCCAGAACCAATATTCCAGTATATTCATTCACCTTCATTCTTCGACAAAAAGAATCTTTTACTTATTTCTGTAACTAAGAACCCATTAATATCTTGATTCTTGTGTTATTACTTATTGTGTCTTTTTCAAATTTAAAGTTTCAGAAAGAGATGCTTTGTAATATCATAATTTTTAAAATCTATAATAATTTGGTTAAAAAATTATTACAAAGAAACTATAAAAAGAAAGGTAAACATAATATTGTAAATCACAAGAAAGATTAGGGTTATGAAGTTAAATTTGAGGGGACATCTCTAAAAGTATTTCTATATTTTGGAAAAAAAATTATTGATCAATTTGTCATCCTTTGATTAAATTACTTTGAAACTTAAATAAATAATGTTTTAATCTTCTCAATGGTTGATTGAATATGCTCTTTGACATTGTAATCTAGTAAATATTTCGTAGCATAAAAAAGTATTAAATGGATTAGTCATTATCCATGTCACAAACTTCAAGCCTTGAGAATAGTACTAGAATGTTGTTAGTAACTAAACAAATTAATAACCTTTTTTTATTTTCATGAAATAAAAAACTTCTAAATACCTCTCACCTTCAAAACTCTTTATGTTAGAATTGAAACCCTGAAAATCACATCACTATTGCCTCGGCATAATATAGTAGGCATTCATGAAAACCTCTTTGTCCCTTTTAGGATGTTCTTTTAATGTCTCTGCCGTGGTTTGCTTCTTTAAGTAATGAAAGCCATCAAGAACTAATTTTTGTGTATATCTCAATATAAAATACCTAGTCAAGTCTTCAACCAGACAGACGAATTACACATATATTATATATCCATCTGTAAATTTAATTAACTTAAAATATCGTAACCTAACCCGTTCAGCATGATCCAGCCTCCTCTCTCTTTAATTTGATTTTTGTAAAAATGTTCTTGAATTATTAGTTTAAATTCTTTCAAATTTACATAAATTTCATTTTCCAAAGTGAATTTTGTGCATTTGGGGTTGCATTTGGATCCTTCGGGCAATACTTTTTTGACTCGTTTTGTAGTTTAATCAACAAACGTGTCATAACCTTCCCAACCCCTACTATTTCGTAGGGGTGTATAATCCTAATTGGAAAACCGCATCAAATTCAAAAGTCAAATCAAACCGATTAAAAAACTCAACTATGTTTGGTTCGGTATTGAGTGAAAAAATCTCAGCCAAATCGATATATATATATATACTTTAAAGATTTTATATGAAATTTTCTTTAAATAATGTCTAAAATCAGCCTCTTTAGTAACTTGATAATAACTATAAGGTATTTTTTGTATCATAAAAACCTATACGTAGCTCAAGACGAGGGGTCATCTTTGGCAACTGAATAGGGTCAGGGAGGTATCTCCTTGATTAATAGTTGAACATGCTTGATGAACTTAGGGACATGTATATACAATACCTCGAGGTACAAGCACTAAAATGGCAATTTTTTGTTGTGTTGTTCTATGATAGTGGTTTCATCTTCTAGATTAGGCACTGAAACTGATCATTTTTTTATTCAGGGGCCTGGATTTTTGGCTGTACTGTTCGTTCAGAATTGATTCAGATGGCGAGGACCCACGGAAAAATCCACCTTATTCATGCTATTTGGGATGCTCTTATGAATATTTAATCGAATATGATGCGCTATATTATTAACTTTAAATAATGGGTTGTATGATCAATTTCTTATCAAGTGTAACTGAAATTCGTTAAATTCTTTGTTCTTCTATATTCATGTGTCAAGATATATTAAATTCTTATATCTTTTTCGAATTTGAAGTGGTTATTATTATTTAGGTATCATATTGGTTTTTGTGTAATTACTATATTCGGTTAACCTAGAAAGTGTACATCAACGAAAAGTTATTGTGAAACGACTAGAAAAAATAACTATCATGTGTTACTAAAAAAATTCTCCCGTAAAAATGTGTTTATAGATATATGTTTGTAATTTTTTTAAATTTTTACTAAACATATATTTTCTTGTAAAAAAATTAACAAAGTAAGATTGAAATAATATTTAAATAACAAAAAGCCCGAAAACCCCGACAAAATCAAACAAATTCAAATTGATATAGTTGGTTTGGCTCGAATTTTAAAAAACCGAACCAACCCGGTCCATGTACACCCCTACTATTTCGAGTTGGTTGAGTGGTTTACTAAAAGTTGATTGATTTTATCACATGTATTCTCGGGTAACAAGCTTGATGTTAGTGAGCATCTCAGAACTAAAAAGATCCATGAGCTAATTGGTTTTTGCCACAAGAGTGGCAACAATGGTTAAGCAGTGGATATTGGCAGAGCAGCGTCTAGAACTTCCCTGAATTTTCTGTCAAACACCATTTTCTCTAAAGATTTGAGTGACCCATTTTCTGATTCCGCTAAGGAATTTAAGGACTTGGTGTGGAACATTATGGTCGAGGCTGGTAAACCAAATTTTGTGGACTATTTCCCTTTTCTTGAGACAATTGATCCACAAGGTATAAGGCAGCGCATGACCGATCATCTAATTAAGGTTCTTGACCTTATGAGTGGTTTGATTGATGAGCGGCTAAAGGAAAGGAAAATGAGAAACTACGTAAATGTTGATGTTTTAGATGCCCTTCTCAACATTAGCCCAGAAGAGCTTGGCAGGAATCAAATCGAGCATATGTGTCTGGTTTGTTCCCTGCTCCTTCTATTATTTGTGAGGTTGCGATAGATGGATGATTGACCAATTGAAAGCAACATATGCTATGTAACCTTTTACTAGATTATACATCATAGGATCTTACAGTAGTAAGTTTTACAGGACTTGTTTGCAGCAGGGACTGATACAACATCAAATACACTGGAGTGGGCAATGGCAGAACTACTCCAGAATCCACATATTTTGGAGAAAGCGCAAGAAGAACTAGCACAAGTGATTGGCAGAGGTAAACTAGTAGATGATGAAGCTGCTATCGCACAGCTTCCTTACTTGCGAATTGCGATGCATCGTGAAAGAAACCTTACGAATACACCCTCCGGCTCCTTTCTTAATTCCGCGCAAAGTGGAGGATGATGTTGAGCTTTGTGGTTATATTGTTCCAAAAGACTCGCAAGTTCTAGTGAATGTGTGGGCAATTGGGCGCGACTCTGGCCTATGGGAAAATCCGTTGGTCTTTAAGCCAGAGAGGTTCTGGGAGTCAGACATAGATGTTCGAGGTCAGGATTTTGAGCTCATACCATTTGGTGCTGGTCGGACAATTTGTCCTGGATTGCCTTTGACTATCAGGATGATTCCAGTAGCACTAGGTTCATTACTAAATACGTTTAACTGGAAGCTACATGGTGGAATTGCACCTAAAGATTTGGACATGGAGGAAAAATTTGGTATTACCTTGGCAAAAGCTCAACCTCTGCTAGCTGTCCCTATTCCACTGTAGGAATAACGTTAAGATTTTAGGCAAGTATATTACGAGTAATATGGTAAGCAACAGTATTTCTTTGTGAATGGATGCAGAAGCAGCACAAAGATTATATATATATATATATATATATATATATATATATAAATCGAGCCAAAAGCATTTGGATGAATCATCACGTACTCTCAAAGGGCAACATAGGACATTTGTATCTGTAGAATATATGCTTATGTATCCTTGAAAATAAGACCATGTCTAATTTTAAGTTTTGGCTCCTCTCCTGAATGTATCCTTAATTCCAAGTGCAATTGATGATATATTCCTTTGCTTGGCATCAAACATTCTCTTTTTCATCTAACTCGTCCACTTCAGCCTAATTCTAGGTAGAGAACTAATGATATATTCATTTGCTTGGCACCGTTGAACTAGTGTTATTAAAGACACGCTCGAGACATACTTAAACCTTAGTGCAACTGCAACAATCAACATATCCGAGCATCTGCACCTTATTTAGGTAAAACATAGAAAATTATCTGGGCACTAGACTCTCGCAATCCCACACGGCATATGAATAACATCACCTCGTGGAATTTAATTGGTCTCCAAAAAAATTAGCACATGAACGCTTACTAATTTTAGCAGTTAATGGGTAATAGTTGCAGGACCAATTATATGGGAGAATCTGTCACTCGTAATTTCAGAGTCCATAAGGAAGTGGAAATTGTATCTATAGCATTTCAGAGATTTGATCGAATGCAACATCTTTGATATCGCGGACTTCAGTATAATGCAGAAAGCAAACTCATGGAGTAAAAACAGAAATTTAAGCGGGCACCTATGGCATGTCAGGAAGCATTGGTCATACAGTTAACTATCTAGAAAGAAACTAAATAGGATGCAGCGAACAAAAACATCAGAGAGGCAACAACTAAAAAACAACCATCAAAGGGATAAAGGCTCAAAATTCAACAATCCAGGCTGCTTCAGAGATCAAGTCAGCTGGCGGTAAAAAAATAACAGGTTATACGAACAAGAAGGCAGACACACATACGGAGGCTACTGCTGCAGAGTAAACAAATTTAATTAGATTGATCTTGTAATAATATTCAGCTATATACTTTGTTTACTATGATAAGAAACATGAAAACAAAAACAAGATAAAACATTAGTAGATTACGCAAATATGTACATGTAGCTTCAATTTCTTTCAGTTGTGCGACTCCTCGGCCACTAGATCGCACACATACTCTACTTCGGCCCGAAATATTCACATTGGCAGATGTTGGATTAACAACCATTTTACCTCTTAATGAAGGGGATACAGAGAAGATTGGCCTCCCCTCAGGAGATTTCCAATCAGCTGAGCATAGTTGGATGCCCAGTCTGCAGCATTCTCCTGATCACATCCATTCCAAAAGCAGAATCTGATGAACTAAAGAAGGCAACACAAAACTTAGCTGGAATGGGATACATGTCAAGTTTCTTTTAAATGAAGCTACATATTTATGTAGGTGAAAGTTAAACAGTACTACTTTGAACTAGCTTGTTCCAGTACAGAAAGCTATCCTCTAGCTTCCAGAATTACAATGACCTCCCACAATTAAGGGCTTCGGCAAGAACAATACTTACTTACAACAATGAATTTTCTGACAAACGTGTCACTTCAATTTATCTTATATATTCTTATTTCTTTATTGTCATCCTAAACCCTTTTTTTCTTTCTTCATAAAGAGTGGAGATCTTATGATGTCATCAATTTGGGGAGTCCTTAACAATAGTTTGATGCCATTGCCAGTCTTATAATGGTAGAACTTATGGTCAGAGAGATTAACATGCACCATACTTTCATCAGCTAAATAAGATGTCTCGTGTGTGATATAACATAAGGTCAAGTATAATTTATCCTCTATATATGTACATACATGTGGAAAGATAACCACAACATTCAAACGATTGAGTCAAACCAGAATCCTAAGGCGCTTAGTTTGGTTTTCAATTGTAATTAGTGGTCCACTTCCAATCTACTTTTCCTCACACAAAATTTAGGGGTCATTTTCAAACATTGACTCCACAAGAACACCCAAAACTTCCACCAGAAGAAATAGATTATTGACCAGCCATTAGCAGAAGGGACAAAATTGAAGTAGAAGGAAGAAACTGATCAGAGTACTAGACCTACGGCTGAGTATGCATTTTGGTACAAGGCAATTACTGAGCTGTGTTATATAAAACAGAGGCTCAAAAACCACATATATCCCACAACAAACTTAATCTTTCATACGCAGCTAAGTGGCAGATGTAAGTGCATTACTTGTACAAATGAGCATATATGAGAAAAAGAACACCACATGTATAGAAGAAACAATATTAGCCAAAATAGTCATGCAGGTTATCAGACACAGAAATAATTGGCTACTCAACCAACTGCACTAATATCAATTTAAGGTAGAAGTAGGAGGAGAGAGACTAACAAAGGCTGGACAATATAACTAGTCGCCAGAAGCCCATTCCACTCTTTCTTTCTATTTATGCAGACAAGGAAAACACCTGTACTGAAGATATAATTCTTCTTTCCCCCCTGAATGATGCCTTAGGTCGATTAAACCCACAGATGTCAAGATTTTGAAGAAACATATACATATACACATGCACATATACATATACAAACATATATCATGTTAAGGACTTAGTAGATTTTCTTTCAGAAAGAAAACATATATTCGTATATGCTTATAACCTACTTCCAATGTCAAATAATTGAAAACAGAGAAATAAATACCAAATTGCACTACCAAAGCAGATTATAACTTCTCAAATTCAGGAAGAAACTCAAGGAAATCAAATGCATTTCAGAATTCCTATTGATAAAATTAAGAACACTAACAAAGCAGATTATAACTTCTCACATTCAGGAAGAAGCTCAAGGAAATCAAATGCATACCAGAATTCCTATCAATAAAAATCAGAAAATTAAAGCAAAAAAACAAGCGACAAATCAAAAAGTGAAAGTTTGAAGTCAATAGTAGCAAACCACTTGTATACAGATTTATGAAGAGTAACAGAACTTAATTACATGTTCGCAACTTATTGAAAGGGAGGAAATTACCTTGAGATAGAGATCTCATAAGGAAATGTGACACACTCAAGATTTGGTATTGCAGGAATATGGTCCTTTTTTTCATTTACAAATTTTATTATCTGAAACATAACTTCACGAAGAGATGACTCTAACACTGTGCGTCGGGCATTCCTCTCTTCAGATGCACTCTCTGCAAAAAAGTTATACTTCCCTTTACAAAACTGCCTAATGAACAAGTTGTAAAACTGTATGGCAAAAATGTTTCAAAAAGAAGGAACAAAAAAACGATGGTACCTCCTGGATCAACTACTTTTGAGAGATTGGACTTGCCAGAAAGACCTTTCGGATGATGAGCCACATTCAAATTTATGTACCAGTATTCCCAGTAGAAACGTTCAACTTTGTTGGTGAACCATGAGGCTTGTTTGTTTTTTACTTCATAAAAGGATAGGCAAATCTGCATATTTTCTCCATCCAGTTACAGAAATATGTATGTTGATGTTACAAACAAAAAGTTCCATTAGATATTTAAACCAGTACTGATTTCACTAGGATTAGAATTCCACAAGATACTTATACCTAGTCAAAAGGTTACATGCAACAACATCCTGAGAGAATCACAACATACAATAGAAGAACCAAACAGTATAAACAAAAAAACACCAGAAATCATGAGAAATTCTCATGACTAAAGAGCATATTTAAGAAAAATAAATGGCTATCTAATTACGTAAACATTGAACAGAACTAGAAAGTGGGAAAGTGAATGGCCATTGGCCAAAACAATGATCATCACCTACAGAAAAAAACTGCAACCACTAACCTGATTTTTCCTGTTAGGATGCTTCTCAACCCTATCAATGAATTGGGTAATCTTCTCTTCAATTTTCTTTTCAACCTCCACATCACCGCACTGCGTCTACATAACATAACACGAAAAAACACTAAAGCAAGTCTATACGGTAGAATAGTAAATCAGGAACTTCTTGCTTCCATCATAAGAGATCCCCCCGAAAAATAAGGAAAGGAAAAACAAAAACAAAAAACACATGGTACATTACAGTATTACACCACCCTCTCCTCTAAACTATCATGATTTGAAGGAACTCCCTTTTGGTTCTAAATTTACATTAATTTCTATCTAGTTCAGTGTGTCGCCAGAGGCGGACCCAGGATTTAGAAGTAACTTAACATTCAACCAAACTTTGCTTGGTATATAGGTGCCACTACTAATATCACTATTTTTTAAAGACATACACTTGTATACATAATATAGGTCCACCTCTGTGTGTCGCTATAAGCATCTCTCACCATAGCCAATAGTTAGTTTGACTGTTAATTTGCCTTATCTAAAAAATTTAAAATATCTTCCCTTCTAACAACAAGCATAGATGCCGCCCAGTCCTTTTCAAAGTTCATGATGTCATATCCATATCTCATGTCTCGTCCTTGAATCAATCAAGAATCCTCATGCCACAATAGCTTGCTCCATTTCTTTAACAAACCACACTGATTTTAAAAGAAAAAGAGATAAACCCCACCAATCTGATACTATAAGAATTTATCACTTACGTAGATAATGTCAAAGAGTTCCGAATCAACATCCTTCGGCCGCAGCAGGCCTAATGCTCTGTGGAACATAATAGTATGAAATATACCTGCAATTCACCTTTCTATTACTTGGAATAGAGATACATACTGTATCAATACTACAGTCAAATTTGTTAGAAATTCTAAGATTGCAATCATTAAATGATGAAATCTAGGAGGAACTGACCTCAAAATAGCAAACAAACAAAATCATGAAAGGTGAATGTCAAAACCGCAGTCGACAAGATATTCAGAAAACATCTTCTTACAGCACATAAACAATGTGACAAGTTGAACAGTTTGTTTAGTTATACATCATCGTATGCAAATACATTTAGACTGTAATATGTATGTTGTACAATTAATGATCTTATCTAAGTCAACTATTTTTTTTAGTTCTTCTTTAAGTCAACTTGTGGTATATAATTTTCATGGATTAATCCATAGTACTTCAGTTTTGACTTGGCGGTATTTGGGAATCAAATGTTTGGATATCTGACGATTCATTACTTTATTTTAATGACGGTGGTGTTCAGGTATTTGGTGAAATACCTGCTATCTCCTATCAGCACAAGTATCAGGTAACTCTACCCACCAATACTTCCAAATCGAAAAGAAAAATTACATCTTCAACAGGAACAAGAACAACCAATGTGTAATTCCAGATAGAAATTGTCGTTCAATTCTAGATAAGACAAAAAAACTAGCCAATAAAAGCCAATGTTGAGATCATTCAATAAGCCTAGCATCATATACCAAACTTAGTCAAACAAGTCAAATATAAGCTATGAGCTGAAAGTTTATCAATGTTTATCCAACCTAATGCCCTAATTGCACATGTAGTAAAGCCATCACAAATAATGCAGCCGCAATTTAAGGAACAGAACTCACATCGAAGGACTTCTCGTATCTCAAAATGCTCAACATCCTTCAGCCAAAAAGTAAAAACGAAAAATAAAACTATGATCAAACTCAAAAAAGAAACTCAGAATTCATTTATGCACAAAACAAAAGCAGAAACTAACAAGTTCTTTTAGCTGGCAAACTTCACAATTCATGATTGATAATTCCTCTTTAGTTTAGTATTTCAAAACGCCGCGAATGATCGAGGAGACGAGGGAAATTATGAACCCTAAGAGTACAGTTCGAGTTTTCGCTTCTGAACTGGAGAACTTAATTACGCTAACGCAGTGAACGAGGAATTAGACGAAATCGAGGATATTGACTTTGTTTGGCAACGACTAACACCTGGGATCGGATTAGAATTTATCCTTTTTTTACGGGATTTCATTATTGTTAAAATCTTGTTTGGTTTTGGACTTCTTCCGGATTTTATTAGAATCTTTAAATTACAATTTTATTATTTTGAAAATAATTAACTATGCTTTCTGAAAATTAATAATATATAATACTCCAGTAATCTCATATCCAAAAAATCAGAAACAAATTTTCAATATTCAAAACCAAACGGGACTAAACTTTAGAGTTGTTATAAATAGTATTTTATTTATGTTGAGAGATTGTAGGTTTGTTACTTGCTCGCTAAGTCACTTTTCCCTTCCAAATCAATAAGAATTCTCCCTCTATACTTTTCTCTGCAATAGTCTTCTTCTTTTATTATTTTATAACATGTTATCAGCACGAGACTCTAACCAATTGAGTACAAGCTTTGGGATAGAACATAATGATTGTTAATTGTTCCATGAACTTTTTTCATGATTAAATTTTGGATTTAAGGTAAGTATTTTATTTATTTTTTTCGTTTAAATTCTTGAAATTCAATAATTTGATTTTAAATCAAGCAAAGACAATAAATTTGATTATAACTCTTATAGAGTTTGCAAGAAATTATAACCACCCGAAGTGGTAAAATTTCTATGCCTTGCCATGATCAAATTCATGTATGATTGTGGGCAAAGAAGTGAAAACCCGTCCCATTGAATTTGCTTCATTCTCATTCCCCTTAAGAGATTGTGATAGCAATATGTGATAAGTCTGAAAGAAGACAAAATTATTACCATAAAGGTATCAATGGATGTGGACGTGGCATTAGACGAAATTATAATCGTCATCGTCATTATGATAATGAGAATAATAAGGATTCTCAAAATAATTTTTCACTCTGTGAAAGTAATATTTGTCATCAATTTGACATGAGATTTTGTAAAGCACATATAGATGATTATGGTCCATTCATGATGTGAATGTGACAACATATGATTTATGACTACATATTCATTCTTCGAAGAATATGAACGTGCTAGTGGTAGTGAATATATCACACTCACCTCTAAAAGGAGGTTTGAGATGAAATAAGAAAATAATTTCATTATTATGGCATGAATGATCATCGATCACGTACCTATTATGATTATGCCAAAATATTATGGCAATGTGATTATTACAGGGCAAAAGTAACAGAAGTAACATATCTTGCCTATGATGATACTGACCATGACCATAATTGTATAACTTTCTCCTTGAGAGAGATATTCACTATATGGATTTTGATGAATATGTGGTAGTACAAAATTAAATGAAAGCTCTAGAAGAGCCAATTATACTACTTTGGAGAAATAAAATTGATTATCAATAATGTATTGTGTCGTAGTAAGTCTCAAAGAAACTTATTGAGTTTCTAAAGTATTCGTGAAAGCGGTTGGTTATATTGAGACTATAAATAAAGAAAAAATTTAATATCTTCTATTATTACAACTTGTAGCGGGGCAATATGTATGTGAAAAGCAGCCCGCTATATTCTCCAGTTTGTACTACACAAACAAAAGAGTCACAATAAAGTAGAAGTTTATTGATATAAAAACACATATCATAATAAACTTGGAGTTTATTCATAATTGCACACGTCATGGTGTAATCCTAAGGTTTATCAATACTGATAATTTATCCAGTTAGCATAATTGATTTTAGCCACGTTAATTTAAGTATGATCTGTAAAAATAAAAGAGAATTCATATGGATACATATTAAAGAATAAGAAAGTTCTTTACGAATTTTCTTATTTTGCTTGTTTCTCGCGATTATTATACCAACTAAAACTGGGATTGAATCCCTTGGATTCTGGAATTTATCAAAGGTGACCATGGGCCCATTCACCTATCATGTATACCACATAAGATGCATTTGTGAGATGGTTACATGTGCGATTATTATTAATCCGCAACCTGGTATTTGCAAGGTAACTTGCTCAATAATTTAATTTAGAGCATAATTTTCAGATTTTCTATTCAAGACAGTTCATCTTGATAAGTTGGTTTACATCACAACTGGTTTAGCAAAATGATTTATTGAGTATCTCCACTTAATATCTAAACAATTGCTTATGAGAACAAAGTTATCTATATTGGTTTGATATACGTTATATACGAAAGTATATTACATTCTCCCATCACAAGTGGTACAGGGTCAGGAACCAAATAATTACATCTTATTATTATTGATGTGCGGTGTATATTTTGATTAACACCGTAACACACAAAGGTGAGTTTCCCGTTGAGGAAGCAAGTTAGTTTTTCTAACATGAGTGGGAGATATGATAAGCATTGGAGAAAAAAAAGTTACATGGAATGAATTATCATTTATACATCTAGATCCTCGAATAAGATAATATGAACTTGAAGTTCATAAATGTAACGACCTGACCGGTTGTTTTGCGTTCTAGGACCCTGTTCCCCTAAATAAGACTTTTCGTAGTTGCTTTTATTGACCTATGACTTGTGGGGACGGGTGGTTCGAGAATTGGAAGAGTTTAGAGTGGTATAGGAACACTTAGTTCCTTAAGGTTGGCCTTTAAGGCCAAGTTTGACTTCGGTCAATATTTCGAGTAAATGACCTCGGGATCGAGATCCGACAGTTTCGGTAGCTTCGTATGATAATTACGGACTTGGGCGTATGTTCGGAACAGGTTTTGGATGACCCGGAAGCGTTTCGGCGCCCAATAATGAAATAAGAGTTTCTTTAAGTTCAAATTGAGGTTTGGGACGTGACTTTATGTTATAAAAGTCCGAACGGAATTCCGAGACCGGGAATAGTTCCGCCATGTTATTTATGACTTTCTTGCAAAATTTTGTGTCATTCCGAGTAGTATAGGTAGGTTCGGCGCATTGTTAGCGAATTCAAGAACTTAAAGTTCTTAAGTTTGATTCTAGGGGTTTTGAGGTATGATTTTGAGTTTTAGCGTTGTTTTAGGTGTTCCGAAGGCTCGAGCAAGTCCGTATTATGATTTGGGACTTGTTGGTATATTTGGGCGGGGGCTCGGGTGGGCCCAGATGCCGCTCGGGCATCGGACGAGGCTAAAAACCAGCAAAAATAGCTGTTGGTGCACCAGATCCGGTGCGACCGCACCTGCGGTCCCAGCCTCGCAGATGCGGCCCCAGGTGAGGCTGCTAATCCTCACAGGTGCGGATCAATATCCGCATGAGCGGAGCGGCAGGTGCGGGCCCCTCTCCGCAGGTGCGAGCCCAGACCCCCTTGCCCATTTCCGCAGATGCGAGACCGCAGGTGCGGTCCTCGAGCCGCAGGTGCGAAAAACCTTTAGGCAGTGAGCTTCTTTTAAAACACGGGAATGAGCCATTTTCACCATTTTCTTTCCTCCATTGGCGACCTTAGGAGCTTGAAAAGGAGGCACACGACCTAGCTACTGAAAGGTAAGTAATTTCTACCATAATGTTAGTTAAATACTTGATTTCCTAGGTAAATTAACATCCCAATTAGTATAAATCAAGGGTTGGGATAAAAACCTAGGGCTTTATGAAATTTAGGGAATTACCCACTAACTAGCTATGAAATCATGCAAAAATTACATATTGTTGATCCTTAGGCTACGGGTGAGTGTTTCCAGCAAAAATTTGCGGAATTCGAGCATGTGGGCCCGGGGGTGTATTTTAAGATAATTCAAAGTAGGTTAAAATAGTTAAGTAAATAGGGAAATTCATGATTTTGATTCTAAATTAATTTATTTATGCAATATTTGACTAGTTACGAGTCCTCGGGAGACGAGTTTGGAGTTTCGGGCGCATTCTTGACCCAGAAAGTAGGTTCGACACGAGGTGAGTCTCTTTTCTAACCTTGTAAGAGGAAATTGTCCCCATAAGTGAGTCAAATGATTATGTGTTAATGTTTGTGGGGACTACGTATGTACGAGGTGATGAGAGTCTGTGCGTAGTGACTATTATTATTATGTCCGGGTAGTTAGGCTCACACCATGCCTTGTGAATTTCCTTAAATCGAATTATATGCTTTATGACTTCATTGTATACAACTTTGTTCAAGAAATATCATGGAACTTGGTATTTTAAAGGATTTGTTCATTAAAAAGGGATTTAAAGAAAGATATTGTGTGTGCATGTGGCCGCATCGCAAATTTACATTGTGGTACATATCTGTTTATGTACTCATGCTACGCTTTTGTACTTAATTGTACAGGTTCTGAGGCGGGTGCATTTGGGTATCAGGCCGGAGGTCGATCCTGAGATATACCTGGATTTGACTTCACGGTGAGCTGCTTCTCTTGGCGATCTTCAGCAGCACTATGGAGTCTTCTTTTGTTTATTCATGTCTAGTTCTTTCAGACAATAGGACAGTTTATTCATCTTTTGTTATATTCTACTAGTATGCATGTAGACTTGTTACACTAGTTCCTGGCACACACATAGTAGACATTTTACTTTTGGGATGTAAATATTGGCTTGCGATCTTTTATGACCATTCCTGTTAGAGTTAGTCAATTCATCCGTTTTGTTTAATGTCTTAAACTTAAAAATTTGGCAAGTGTTGGGAATGTTTTCGCAAATAAGGGAATTTCACTAGTAAATCAAGTGTTGGCTTGCCTGACCACGATGTTGGGCGCCATCATGACCTGAGTTAGGATTTTGGGTCGTGACAACATGGTATCAGAGCTCTAGATTCACGTAGGTCTCACGATTCATAGACAAACCCATTAGAGTCTTGCGGATCGGTACGGAGACGTCTCTACTTATCTTTAGGAGGATATAGGGTGTTAGAAAACCTCTCTTTATTCACCTTCTATCGTGTAGTCGATGGTATACTAAAACTCACTATTCTATTCTCTCACAGATGGTGAGGACGTGCGCATCTGACATTCCAGACCCGGGAGATGCTGCTACCCCCGACATCCGAGGCCGTGGGAGAGGCCGGGGGAGGGCACCGACCCGAGGTAGGGGACGAGGGCATCCTAGAGCTGTACCAGTAGCACCCCCAGCGGCTCCGACAGATGATCCTGTCACAGAGGAGCAGGGCGAGGCGCCCGCAGCAGATCCTGCCCCAATAGATTTCATGACGGCGTTGGGATTCCAGGAGGTCATGGGTCGTATGATGCGGTTCATGGATACTATGACTCAGGATGGTTTATTTCCAGCAGATCCTGCCACATCTCAAGCGGGAGGGGGAGCCTAGACCCCTACTTCCCAGGCCGCAGGTCATGCAACAACAGTATATCAGACCCCAGGTACACTGCCCGTGGGTGGGACCCAGCCTGTAGCAGTAGCACCTGAGCCTAGACCAGCTGCGAACGGTGATCCGCAGAAGCTATTGGATAGATGGACTAGATTGCACCCTCATGTCTTTGGAGGTGAGTGTGGAGAGGATGCTCAGGACTTCATTGATAGGTGCAGGGATAGACTGCACAACATGAGGATATTGGAGTCTCATGGAGTTGACTTCACTACTTTCCAGTTAGAGGGTAGGGCCCGCAGATGGTGGCAGTCATATATTCTTGGCAGGACGGCAGAGTCTCCTCCTATCACTTGGGGGAAGTTCACCCAGATGTTCCTGGACAGATACATTCCACCCTCTGAGAGGGAAGAGTTGCGGTATCAGTTTGAGCAGCTGGAGCATGGTCAGATGTCGGTGACAGACTACGAGGCTAGGTTTTCTGAGCTGTCTCATCATGCACTCATGATACTTCCTACTGATGGTGAGAGAGTGCAGAGGTTTGTAGCAGGGTTACATCCAGGCATTAGGGCCAACATGGTCCGAGAGGTGGAGATGGGGACTCCTTATCAACTTGTGGTAGAGATTGCTCGCATGATCGAGGGTTATCGGTCGAGGAGCAGAGAGCAGGGGCAGCAGGATAAGAGAGCCAGATTTTCCGGGGATTTCAGAGGTGCTTCAGATAGGGGCAGAGGTCAGTTTGGTAGGGGCCAGCCCAGCAGGCCCCCATATTCAACACCCCCACCACCTCCTCGTGGTGTTCCAGCGAGGCCTTACTTTAGCGCCATGCTAGAGCATTCTTACCGTCCTCCAGCTATTCAGGGTTCTTCTTCAGGGCAGCAGGCTATGGTGTCGGGAGGTTGTTATGAGTATGGGGATCCAGGTCATATGAAGAGGTTTTGTCCCAGGCTTCGGGGCAAGCATTGTAGCAGGGTTACCAGCCTATGAGTTCAGCACCAGCGGTCCGACCACCCAGAGGTGGAGGATAGGCCGGCAAGGGTCGTCCTAGAGGTGGAGGCCAGACAGGGGGAGTCCAGTCAGCTCCCGTTCATTCCGGCGAAGGTCAGTCATCCGGTGCTCCAGCTAGATTCTATGTTATTCCGGCCATATCAGATGCAGTAGCCTCAGATGCCGTGACCATAGGTATTATTTCAGTATGTGGTAGAGAGGCATCAATGTTATTTGATCCAGGATCCACTTATTCATATGTGTCAGCCTTATTTGCTCGCTTCCTGGATACTTCTCGTGAGTCCTTGGGTACTCCTATTTATGTGTCCACTCCTGTGGGCGATTTTGTGGTGGTAGACCGGATTTATCGGTCCTGTGTGGTTACATTATGTGGGTTCGATACCAGAGCGGACCTCATGTTGCTTGACATGGTTGATTTCGAGTTCATTATAGGCATGGATTGGCTATCTCCCTATCATGTCGTTCTAGATTGCCATGCCAAGACGGTTACTCTAGCCATGCCCGAGTTTCCTAGGCTGGAGTGGAGAGGTTCCTCAGTTAGTGCAGTCAGTCGGGTTATTTCCTTCCTGAAGGCTTGACATATGGTCGAGAGGGGTTGCCTCGCCTATCTTGCTTATGTGCGGGACACCACCGTCGAGTCTCTGACGATTGGTTCAGTGCCAGTGGTTCGAGAGTTTGCTGATGTATTCCCTTCAGACCTTCCAGGCATGCCTCCGAATCGTGATATTGATATCTATATTGGTTTAGCCCCAGGCACCCAGCCTATTTCCATTCCCCCGTACCGTATGGCTCCGAAAGAGTTGAAGGAGTTGAAGGAACAACTTAAGGAGTTGTTGGCTAAGGGGTTTATCAGACCGAGTGTATCGCCGTGGGGTGCTCCAGTGCTATTTGTGAAGAAGAAGGATGGGTCTATGCGGATGTGTATTGACTACCGCCAGTTGAACAAGGTCACCATTAAGAATAAATATCCATTGCCGCGTATCGATGATTTGTTTGAACAACTGTAGGGTGCTCGGGTGTTTTCTAAGATCGACTTGAGATCGGGTACCACCAGCTAAAGATTCGGGACTCAGATGTTCCGAAGACTGCTTTCCGTACGAGATATGGCCATTATGAGTTCTTGGTGATGTCTTTTGGCTTGACTAATGCCCCAGCAGCATTTATGGACTTGATGAATAGGGTGTTCAGGCCGTATATTGATTCTTTTGTCATTGTCTTTATTGATGACATTCTGATTTACTCACGTAGCCTGGGGGATCACGAGCAGCATTTGAGAGTTGTGCTCCAGACTTTGCGAGAACAGAAGTTATCTAAGTTCTCCAAGTGTGAGTTATGGTTGGATTCCGTGGAAGTCTTGGGGAATGTGGTATCCGGAGAGGGTATCAAGGTTGATCCTAAGAAGATTGAGGCAATCCAGAGTTGGCCACGTCCTACTTCGGCCACAGAGATTAGGAGCTTCTTGGGTCTAGTAGGTTATTATTGCCGATTTGTGGAGGGGTTTTCATCCATTGCAGCCCCACTAACTAGATTGACTCAAAAGAATGCTCCGTTCCGATAGTCTGACGTGTGTGAGCCAAGCTTTCAAACGCTCAAGACAACATTGACCTCAGCAACAGTTCTAGTATTGCCTTCCGGTTCTGGGATGTATACAGTATATTGCGATGCTTCACGCGTTAGTTTGGGATGTGTGTTGATGCAGGAGGGGAGAGTTATTGCTTATGCTTCGCGCCAGCTAAAGGTTCACGAGAAGAATTACCCCGTGCACGATCTGGAGTTGGCGGCAATTGTTCATGCTCTTAAGATTTGGAGGCACTACTTGTATGGGGTGTCTTGTGAGGTTTATACAGACCACCGCAGCTTGCAGCACTTGTTCAAGCAGAGGGATCTCAATTTGAGGCAGCGCAGGTGGCTTGAGTTGCTGAAGGATTATGGTATCACCATTCTCTATCATTCGGGCAAGGCGATTGTGGTAGCAGATGCCTTGAGCAGAAAGGCGGAGAGTATGGGTAGTTTGGCTTATATTGCAGCAGGGGAGAGGCCTCTAGCCTTGGACATTCAGTTCTTGGCTAATCGTCTGGTGAGATTGGACCTTTCAGAGCATAGCCGAGTTCTTGCACATGTGGTTTCTCAGTCTTCATTATTGGGAGAGATTAGGGCCCGACAGTTCGATGATCCGTGCTTGGAAGAGTTACCGGAGATAGTGGTTCAGGGTGGTGCCAAAGAGGTTACTATTGGCGAGGATGGTGTTCCGAGACTTCATGGCCGTTTGTGTGTTCCCAATGTTGATGGCCCGAGGGAGAGGATTCTAGAGGAGGCCCACAGTTCACGGTATTCTGTTCATCCTGGTGCTACGATCGAAGATGTATCGTGACTTGAAGTAGCATTTCTGGTGGAGGTAGATGAAGAAGGACATAGTGGAGTATGTGGCTAGATGCCTTAATTTCTAGCAGGTTGAGTATGAGCACCAGAGGCCAGGAGGCCTACTTCAGCAGATGTCCATTCCAGAGTTGAAATGGGAACACATCACTATGGACTTCGTAGTTGGGTTGCCTCGAACTTTGCGGAAGGTTGACGCGGTTTGGGTCATTGTGGACAAGTTGACCAAATCGGCGCATTTCATTCCAGTAACTACTACTTATACTTCTGGGAGGTTGTCCCAGATCTACATTCGGGAGATAGTTCGATTGCACGGTGTGCCTGTGTCTATTATATTAGATCGAGGTCCTCAGTTCACCTCACACTTCTGGAGAGCATTGCATAGTGATTTGGATACCCAGATAGATCTCAGCACAACATTTCACCCTTAGACTGATGGTCAGTTGGAGCGGACAGTTCAGATATTGGAGGACATGCTCAGGGCATGTGTGATTGACTTTGGAGGTCAGTGGGACCAGTTCTTGCCTTTGGCCGAGTTTGCTTACAATAATAGTTATCAGTCCAACATTGAGATGGCGCCGTTTGAGGCCTTGTATGGCCGGCGATGTCGTTCTCCTATCAGGTGGTTTGAGCCTGGCGAGGCTAAGTTATATGGCACCGACCTGGTGAAGGATGCTTTGGAGAAAGTAAAGTTGATTCTAGAGAGGCTTCGCACAGCACAGTCCAGACAGAAGAGTTACGCGGATCAGAAGGCGCGTGATGTATCTTTTATGGAGGGGGAGAAGGTTCTGTTGAAGGTCTCGCCGATGAAGGGAATTATGAGGTTTGGGAAGATGGGAAAGCTGAGCCCGAGGTTTATAGCTCCTTTCGAGGTGTTGAGGTGAGTTGGAGAAGTTGCTTATGAGCTTGCTTTACCTCCCAGCTTATCAGGAGTTCATCCGGTCTTTCATGTTTCCATGCTCCGGAGATATCACGCCGACTTCTCTCACGTAGTATATTTCAGCACCATTCAGCTAGATGACAGGTTGGTCTACGACGAGGAGCCAATTGCTATTATTGACAGACTGGATCGCCAGTTGAGATCCAAGAGAATTTCTGCGGTAAAGGTCCAGTGGAGGGGCCAACCAGTATAGGAGGCGACTTGGGATTCCGAGGAGTAAATGCGGAGCAGATATCCACACTTATTCAACACTTCAGGTATGATTCTAGACTCGTTCGAGGACGAATGTTTGTTTAAGAGGTGGAGAATATAATGACCCGACTGGTCGTTTTGCATTCTAGGACCTTGTTCCCTTAAATAAGACTTCACGTATTTTCTTTTATTGACTTATGACTTGTGGGGACGGGTGGTTCGGGAATTGGAAGAGTTTAGAGTGGTATAGGAACACTTAGTTCCTTAAGGTTGGCCTTTAAGGCCAAGTTTGACTTCGGTCAACATTTTTGAGTAAACGACCTCGGAATCGAGATCTGATGGTTCCGGTAGCTTTGTATGATGATTTCGAACTTGGGCGTATGTTCGGAACGGGTTTTGGATGACCCGGGAGCGTTTTAGCGCCCAATAATGAAATAAGAGTTTCTTTAAGTTCAAATTGAGGTTTAAGATGTGATTTTGTGTTATCAAGTTCCGAACGGAATTCCGAGACCGGGAATAGTTCCACCATGTCATTTATGACTTGCTTGCAAAATTTAGTGTCATTCCGAGTAGTATAGGTAGGTTCGGCGCATTATTAGCGAATTCAAGAACTTAAAGTTCTTAAGTTTGATTCTAGGGGTTTTGAGGTGTGATTTTGAGTTTTAGCATTGTTTTAGGTGTTCTGAAGGCTCGATCAAGTCCGTATTATGATTTGGGACTTGTTGGTATATTTGGACGGGGGCTCGGGTGGGCCCAGATGTCTCTCGGGCATCAGACGAGGCTAAAAACCAGCAAAAATAGTTGTTGGTGCACCAGATCTGGTGCGACCGCACCTGCGGTGGCCCAGTCGCAGGTGCGAGACCGCTTCTGCGGTCCCAGCCTCGCAGATGCGGCACCAGGTGAGGCTGCCAATCCTCACGGGTGCGGATCAATATCCGCAGGAGCGAAGCCGCAGGTGCGGGCCTCTCTCCGCAGGTGCGAGCCCAGACCCCCTTGCCCATTTCCGAAGATGCGAGATTCATCTCGCAGATGCGAGACCGCAGGTGCATTCCTCGAGCCACAAGTGAGAAAAACCTGTAGGCAGTGAGCTTCTTTTAAAACACGGGAATGAGCCATTTTCACCATTTTCTTTCCTCCATTGGCGACCTTAGGAGCTTGAAAAAGAGGCACACGACCTAGCTACTGAAAGGTAAGTAATTTCTACCATAATGTTAGTTAAATACTTGATTTCCTAGGTAAATTAACATCCCAATTAGTATAAATCAAGGGTTGGGATAAAAACCTAGGGCTTTATGAAATTTAGGGAATTACCCACTAACTAGCTATGAAATCATACAAAAACAACATATTGTTGATCCTTAGGCTATGGGTGAGTGTTTCCAGCGAAAATTTGCGGAATTCAAGCATGTGGGTCCGAGGGTGTATTTTGAGATAATTCAAAGTAGGTTAAAATAGTTAAGTAAATAGGGGAATTTCATGCTTTTGAGTCTAAATTAATTTATTTATGCAATATTTGACTAGTTACGAGTCCTTGGGAGACGAGTTTGGAGTTTCGGGCGCATTCTTGACCGAGAAAGTAGGTTCGACACGAGGTAAGTCTCTTTTCTAACCTTGTAAGATGGAATTGTCGCCATAGGTGAGTCAAATGATTATGTGTTAATTTTTGTGGGGACTACGTACGTACGAGGTGACGAGAGTCCGTGCGTAGTGACTATTATTGTTATGTACGGGTAGTTAGGCTCACACCATGCCTTGTGAATTTCCTTAAATCGAATTATATGCTTTATGACTTCATTGTATACAACTTTGTTCAAGAAAAATCATGGAACTTGGTATTTTAAAGGATTTGTTCATTAAAAGGGGATTTAAAGAAAGATGTTGTGTGTGCATGTGGCCGCATCGCAAATTTACATTCCGCGAGCGGAGTGTTGTTTTTTTCCCACTATCATGGGAGTGGGTCGTACGCCATGAAATGTTGATAGATGCATATATGGTTCGCGCCGTTCGACCCTTCGGCAGTGCACAAATATTGGTATTATGATGGCTCAGGCCAGTTGTCCTTATTCCGTTATGCGTATGCTAATTTTCTTGACGTCTTTATGACTATTGAATTGATAGAAATATGGGGGGAAATGAATTGAGAACTTGCTTATTATTGTTTCACCACTTAAATTGAATTGCGGTTCATTCTGATATTTACTGCCTTATTATTCTCGCATACTTGTTACCTTCATTACATCCTGCTTAATTATATTGTTTGGACCCTAGTAAGTGTCAAGTCGACCTCTCGTCACTACTTCTTCGAGATTAGACTAGATACTCACTGGGTAAATATCTGTTTATGTACTCATGCTACGCTTCTGTACTTAATTGTACATGTTCTGAGGCGGGTGCATCTGGGTATCAGGCCGGAGCTCGGTCCTGAGATATACCTGGATTTGACTTCACGGTGAGCTGCTTCTCTTGGCGATCTTCAGCAGCACTATGGAGTCTTCTTTTGTTTATTCATGTATAGTTCTTTCAGACAGTAGGACAATGTATTCATCTTTTGTTATATTCTACTAGTATGCCTGTAGACTTGTGACACTAGTTCCTAGCACACACATAGTAGACATTTTACTTTTGGGTTGTAAATATTGGCTTGTGATCTTTTATGACTATTCTTGTTAGAGTTAGTCAATTTATCTGTTTTGTTTAATGTCTTAAACTTAAAAATTTGGCAAGTGTTGGGAATGTTTTTGCAAATAAGGGAATTTCACTAGTAAATCAAGTGTTGGCTTGCCTGACCACGGTGTTGGGCGCCATCACGATCTAAGTTAGGATTTTGGGTCGTGACAATAAAAAGATAATTCATCTACAATATATTGCAAATCATGCTAGACGCATTTGCTGACCCAAAGAAAGTAAATATATTCTCACTGAAAATGGTCCTATTAGAATATGTCCTAGAAGGACAAAATCTATGGTACGCTTAATGTCACGACCCCAAATCCTTACCGGTCGTGATTGCGCCTATCGTGGAACTAGGCTAGCCAACACTCATAACTTTCACATTTTTTTCTTTTCAAGTATCTCAATTTATTTTCAGCAATTCATAACACGCATATAAATTTCAAAATCTTTAACAAAACAATCAAGCTAACAGTCTACAACCGTCCCCAAGACCCGGAGTCAACATGTCATGAGCATCTACGAAATAAACTAACTCTGCTATTGTCATAGACAAAGTCTAGGAATAAAATACTAATACTAAATAAGAAAGGGAAATGGGGAAGCTGCGGACGCTGGACAGCTACCTCGAAATCCCCAAGCTGACGATGAACAAAACTCGGATGACTACTGCTCCGAACCAGTACCTGGATCTGCACACAGAGGTGCAGGGAGTAATTATGAGTACGCCAACTCAGTAGTGATGAAAATAAATTACAGTATGAGAAATACGAAACACACAAGACAGATACACCAATTCACAAAAACAGTAAATCACCAAGTCACCATAAGTATTCATCAAATACATAAGTTCAAAAACAATTTCCAGAAATCTTTTGAAACAAGTATAATTTCAATATATCTCAATAAAACTCTCAGTAAAAATCAGTTTGAAAAACAAAGTGAATCGTAGTCAAAAACTCAGTAAAATTTTCATAAATCTGCCCCTCGGGCCATAATTATTTCTCATAACAATCTCAGTATAAGCCCATCAGGCAACCTCACAGTCACTCAGTATCAGCCTCGCAGGCAACATCACTCAGTAGGTACATGCGCTCACTGGGGGGGTGTACAGACTCCGGAGGGGATCCTACAACCCAAGCACTATAACAAGCCACAACATGGCATAAATCACACACAATATTGGCCCGCAGCCTCTCTCATATCACAATATCCTCACAATAATGGCATGCAGCCTCACTCAGTCAGACACTCTCAACATGCCCTTCAGGCCATAGACCGAGTTCTCGACCCAAATATTGTGTTTCATTTTCAATAAATAGTATCAAAATACTCTGAGTGTCAAAACAATTATCAAGAAATGACTGAGTGAAAATCATAACATATCAGTGAGAAAAATAGTAAAATCAGCCCTTAGGGGGTAAACAAATCGGCACTAGGCCCCAAACATGGCTTACAGCCCAAAACATATCAAATATATATCAATACTATTAAGCATAGGCTTTAAAATCTATTTAGTAACTCAATAGTTTCCTAAATAGGGAATATATTTCCAAAGTTACAACCTTTGCATTCTAAAACCCGTAAAAGGGTGCAAAGTCCGGGGTTTCATACCCTCAGGACAGGATTTAAAGACATTACTTACCTCAAACTAGCCCGAAAACTATTCCGCAATACGCTTGCCTCTCGAATCAACTCCCGAGTACTCCAAATCTACCAAGTTCAGATTTTTATCATCAATTTATGCTTAAGGAATGAATTCCAATTGAAAAATGCTAATTTTAGCTCAAAACCCGAAATCGGTCAAAACCCGACCCCCGAGCCCGCGTCTCGGAACTCAGAAATTTTTATACCAAAATGTTCTTCGTCATCTCACGAGTCCGTACATATAAGCTAAAATTTGAGTTCGTTTGACCCCTCAAATCAACCCCTAAAGGTCTCATAATCTCAAGCCCTAACCCCACCTTTTCTACTGATTTTCATGAATTAAACACTGAGATTATGTTCCTTAATCACCTATAATCAAGTTTTAAGGCCCAAAATACTTACCTCTATGATGAACACTGATTTTCCCTCTTCAAAAATTGCCTCAAAAGCTTCTTCTCGTTCAAAAATGGTATTAAAATAGGTTATGGTCGCGGAGGGTTTAATTTAGCGATCGCGGACATAAAGTCGCGATCGCGAAGAACAATTCCCAAACCTCACATTTTGACCTTATGCGATCGTGATTCATTAAGCCTCAACCCTACGCGATCGCGATCCTACTCACACGGTCGCGTAGCACCACTGACCTGCCCCCCACACGCGCCTCACTATCCCTACGCGATCGCGAACATGGCCACGCGATCGCACTGCTTAACCCACTCGCCTTATGTGATCGCACCCCCACTCCTGCGATCGCGATGCATAAATTCCCCCTAGCCTCCTTTAACCTTACGCGATCGCGGACCATTCCTCGCGATCGCGGTGAACAAATTCCTGCTGCACTGACACCAAAAAACCAGCATTTCTCCTAAATCCAAAAGTGCCCGTTAACCATCTAAAATCAATCCCGAGCCCTTCGGGACCCCAACCAAATATACCAACACATCACATATGATCATTCAAACTTAGTTGCACTTTCAAAACACTAAAAACAATGTCAAAACACCAAAATCACATCGGATTCAAGCCTAAGAACTTTAAAATTTCTAAAATCCACCAACGATGCCGAAACTATCCAAAACAACTCCGATTGACCTGAAATTTTGCAGACATATCCAAAATGACATTACGAACCTGTTTTAATTTTCGGAATTCCATTCCGACCCCGATAGCCTATTTTCCACTGTCGACAGAAAATCGCCAAAAACTAACTTTCGCCAATTCAAGCCTAATTCTACACCGGACATCACAAAATTATTCCGAACACACTCCTAAGTCCCAAATCACCTAACAAATCTATCTGAACCATAAAATCTGTATTCCGAGGTCATTTACCAATAAGTCAACTCTTAGTTGACTTTTTCAACTTTAAGGTTATTTTTAAAGACCAAGTGTCTAAACTCTCACTACAACCATTTCGATTTCGAGTCTACCAATTCTAACACATCAATAACAGTATAACCAACCTATGACAAGTCAATAACAGTAATTTTAATGCAAGTTCTACGTAACGACCGACCGGGTCGTTACACTTAAAGCGTATAGACAAACCAGTTTCAAATAGAATTCTTGATAAAGAAGATGAGCAAATGATCAAAATGATCATAATAAGGAGGCAAGTGATCTAGAAGAATACGTGACATAACACTTCATAAAATCTCAGGAGAGGTTCAGGTACCTGAAATATGAATGAAGAGATCTTTGTGTTATGTCTTTATGAAAAAAAGAAGGTTGAAACTGATATAAAATATTTGTCGACGACATCTATCATAGCGCTAAGTATAGATGGGGATCTTAAGACTATCGAATACATATACAAAAATATTGGCCAAATGGAAGAGACACAATTCGAATAGAATTGGTTTCTATGAAATACATGTAATTTTGGACATGCAGTTCAAACACTCGAAAGTATAAAGTCAATGGTGTGTGCAATCACTTTCATGTATCTTATATGTCTGGCATGGCATGAAAACTTGATGCAAATCTGAAGTCTATTTATATGGCTTATATGACTTAACTTATATGACAACCCTAAAGGATATTGCTTAAAGCAGATAAAATTATTGGTCATGAAGTACTACATCCTAAGTACAATTTTTGCATATTTCTATCTTGCTATAATTATAAGTACGATAATGTGATAGCGAGAATTTTCAAGGTACAACATATTCATTGGAGTTAATATGTGTGATTTATTCACCAAATTTCTGTCGGCGTCAACCTCCAAGAAGCTAGTGCACAAGATTGGGTGCGAATCTTCAAGGGTGTGAATTGATGCTCTTATCAGGAGGAGTTAATACGCGTTGTACTCTTTTTCCGTTACAAGGTTTTGTCCCACTGGGTTTTTCTTGCAAATTTTTTAACGAGGCAACCAAAAGGCGTATTGTTAGATATGTGTACTCTTTTTCCTTTACTAGAATTTTTTTCCCACTAGGTTTTATTTTAGTTAAGGTTTTGACGAGGCACATTATCTGTTGAATTGACATTCAAGGGGGAGTGTTATAAATAGTATTTTATTTATGGTGAATGTCTATATTCTGGAGAGATTCTAGGGTTTGTTACTTGGTGGCTAAGTGACTTTTCCCCTATAAATAGAGGGGTTCTATTCCATTGTAATTAATCCCAAATCAATAAGAATTCTCCCTCTATATTTTTATATGCAATACTATTCTTCTTTTATTGTTTTATAACAAGAATTTTATTATTGACCAATTTTTAAAAACGACTATTTACACTTTGAACATAGTCAATCTGGAAATGAAGATGAATTGCTAACATTTAGGACCATAAATTCTATTAAGATTTTACCTTATATAATATCTTTCATATTTCATATATAGGCGCAACTTTTCGTTTCGTTTTAAAGAACAAGCAGTGAATTCACAAATCAAAGTGCAAGTGGTTGGCTTCAAATTTTGGTTTTAAGTTCTTGATACTATCGGGCAAAAATTTATTGACTTTTGGTATAATATTTCTCTAAAGATATATTGTTTTCAAAATTCATACTAATTACCATTTTATTCAACATAAGAATAACAAATTAATCAAACATTTTGTTTAGAACGTCCTATATTGATAATACATTTTAACATAATATTGGGACTACTTTTATACTTATACAATATTTTATGTTTATTAATGTTTTTATAATATGCAAAAATTACACATCATAATTAGACAAATAACTACATATAAAATATCTGATGAATTTTTATCATTAAAAATAGAAATTTTTATTGAATAAAGAATAATTATGATTAAATATTTAAAGTAAAGGATAAGCTAATAGTAGGAATTTGAATCAAAAAAGTTAAACTATATTTAATATTGAGAGAAAAATAGTTAAATTTTGTTTAACATTGAGAAGAAAATTAAGTGTTTACATAAACTGAATAGAAAAGAAATTATTTTAATTATTTTCCAAATTCATCATACAAGTAAGATTATATTTCAGGTTGATAAAATCCCGGAATACATAAATTTATCTCCATAAGAAGAACGGTGAAAGGAACTAGAAGATAGAGCAAAACTGATTATAGTATTATATCAAGTGTCACGAATAAAAGGTAAACTTGAAGCAATAAGCTTGAAATAGAAGAAAACATATATTCTAAATGAGTTGTCATCAAATTTATTTTCTTTTTGCATTATTCCAACAAATGAGTTTTTATTTCACATTTCTAAAAGGCCAAAAGGTTCATTTTTTAATCTTTTATTTGATAATTCTTTGAATAATTGTGATAAAAGTACTTCCATGTTATTTCTTGTGTTTAGTATTAGGTAATAAGAACAATAACAATTTTCATAAAATAATTCTCTTAAGTCCAAGAAAATATTTTGGATAACTTTTTTTTTTTGATGTATTAGATGATAGCAATAACAATAATTTGGTATTTATAAAAATTACTGATGTTTAGCTTAAAGTATATATATTTTCATGTATATCGCCTCATATTTTACTTTTGTTTCGTGAGTTTTAGATGTTAATTGTGATGATTTGTATTGATTTGTAGTGTTTTTATGTGTAGGAATGATTCGGAAGCAATTGGGGACGAAACGCACAAAATTAGAGCGAAACGCACAAAACAGGAGAAATCAATTTTTGGGCGCCACATGCAGGGATGGGCGCCACCTGTGGCGCTGGAGGCAGAATGGATTTTCAACACAGCGCCCTGGTGGGCGCCCGACGCTACTCAGGGCGCCAATGACGGGAATTTCTCCTACTTTGTTCGGGACTCGGTTAATTCGACCCTAGACCTACCCAACACGTATAAAAGAAAGTCTAAACTCAATTTTGAAGGGAGAACGTGAATTTGGAGAGGAAAAACGAAAGAGCAACACACTTGGGAGCACGAATTTGATCGATTCTTCCATATCTTCTCTAGTACTCATTGATTTTATGTTTGAAACATTATTTTTGATGATTGTATGAACATGTGTGGCTAAGAATCCTATTGTTCTAGGGTCATGGGTGAAACATGAGTGTTATATTTGAAGTTTAATTTGACGAAGTTGATTTTATCATATTGGGTTGTTTATTTAATTATGTTTTTAATTATTTTACTGAGTAGCTAACACTGAAATACTATCTACGAATCTAGAGTTGAACTCGAAAGTGGGAATTCTAGATTGCATAAAGAATTAAATAGAGCATGTTCTTGAACCAGGGCATCGGGGAACGTATTCGTAATTAGGATAGACATATACCTATTTGCCATTCTTGGTTGAAATACAGAAATTGTAAATGCATTCTTGTAAATCCTAATTCCATAGACATATAGGCGTTAAGTTAACTTGAATAGGCGAGTAAGAACTCGACAGATTCTTATGAGTAATATCAACCCTGTCAATCAACAATCCAGATAAATCAATTAGTTATTTTAAGCCAAGAATATAACACGATTGTTAGTTAGCCTGTGACCCTGGAATATCCTCTCCTATTGATTGTTAATCGAAATTGTTGTTTGTTTTGGTTGATTTTCTAGTTAATTAATTACTTGGTATTCTTAGGTAGTAACTTAGTTAATTATATCTTTTGTGATAAATATCTTGAATCGATAAGTTAATTGAGTTGAATCCGTCAAAAGTTAATCATAAGTCTTCGTGGGACGATACTCTACTCACTACTTTATTACTTTACAATCACGTATACTTGCGTGAGTGTGTTTGGTCGCAACATATTTTTGGCGTCGTTGCCGGGGACTTAGAAATTAGCTATTTGACTGAGTTAAACTCTTATTAATTATTTGTTCAAGTTTTAATTTTTAGTTTGCTTTGTTTGTGTTAACGCATGCTCTTCTCTTGAATGCGGAGGAGTAGAAGCGCAAACAACCTCCTTCCTCTGGTTCCAGAAATTGAACGCACACTTCATAGAGAAAGGAGGGAGGTCGAAGCTAGAACGAGAATAGAAAGATAGTTGGACATCGTAGTTCAACCACAACCAATAGAGATGGTAGGTAATGAGGAGCGCCCGGTGATAGGGGCTGCAAGGCTCAATCTTGCTAATATGACTCAGGCTATCGTGAAGCCTGATATCACGGGGCATTTTGAACTCAAACAGTACATGGTACAGCTGATTCAGTCCACATGGTAGTATGTGGGCCTATCTCATGAAGCCTCGCAGAGGCATATTCAGAACTTCTTGGAAATTACGGACACTTACAATTATCCAAACGTTTCCAAGGACTATGTCAGGCTGACACTATTTCCCTTTTCACTGTTGGGGGAAGCTAAGGAATGGTTGCAAAAGGAGCCCGCGAACTCAATCCGCACTTGGGATGATTTAGCAAGGAAATTCTTAATCAAGTTTTTCCCTACTAAAAAGACAAAATCGCTGAGAAGCCAAATTCTTGGGTTCCAACAACGGGATGGAGAGACACTTCGTCAAGCTTGGGAAAGATACAAAAAGATACTCCGAGACTGCCCACATCATTGTTATACTGATGAGGTATTGGGGCACACGTTTTTTGATGGGCTAGATGAGGCATCAAAGATGAATCTTGATTCAGCTTGTGGGGGTAGTTGCATGGCCAGGCCGTACAGTGAAATCATCATGCTCAATAACTTCACTGCTAATGATCATAATTGGCAAGGAGATAGGGACGCAAGAAGAGCAATTAAACAGAAGGCAACCGGGGTGATTGAGCTTGATGATTTTTCAGCCATGAGAGCAGATATTGCAAAGCCGGCAAATAAGATGAACAGAATAACAATGCAACAAACACAACAGATGCAACATGTACAACAAATGTCTATTTGTTGCGAGTTATGTGGTGACAGTCATGTGAGTGATATGTGCCCCTTGAATCTTGAATCTATATACTATGTGAGGCAACAAAACAGAGGTCCGATGAATCAAAATGCACAATACGGGAACACTTAAAATCCAAATTGGAGGAATCATCCTAACTTTTCATGGGGCGGAAATCAACAAAATCAGAATCAATATAGGCCCCAGGGTAATTTCAATCAGCCCCAGAAACCACCCCAACAAGCAGAAGAGAGTACGAATGACTTGCTAAAGAAGTTGTTGCTTGACAACCAACAAGACTGATTTCAGAAATCTTGAGAGGTAAATGGGGCAATTAGCAACAAATCAAAATACTAGACCTGCTGGAGCTCTCCCGAGTGATACTGAGCCTAATCCTAAGGCTCAAGTCAATGCGATCATCTTGAGAAATGGAAGAGAATTAGAAGAAGTTCTAGAGAAAAAGAAGTATACAACTAGACCTGAAGAAGAATTAGTTCCTAAGCCTGTTGAGGGGAATAAGAAAGAAAAGCCAGAAATAGTGACAAGACCACCACCTCCGTTTCCACAAAGACTTCAAAAGCAAAAAGATGATGATATGTACAAGAAACTCTTTGATATTTTGATTCAAGTGCATGTGAATTTGCCGTTGGTGGAAATTTTACAAGAAGTGCCTAAGTATGCAAGGTATCTTAGGGATATTATGGCAATCAAGCGAAGACATACAGAGTTTGAAACAGTTGCACTTACTGAAGAGTGCAGTGCTAGAGTTCAGAGTAAACTTCCTCCTAAGTTGAAGGATCCAGGGTGTTTCACAATTCCTTTTGTCTCTCGGAAAACAAGAAATTGGTAGAGCCCTGTGTGATTTAGGGGCTAGTATAAATTTGATGCCATCCTCTTTGTTCAAGAAACTCGGATTAGGGGTGCTTAAACCCACTACAATCACTTTGCAGTTGGATGATAAATCACTAGTTAGGCCAGAAGAAATTATTGAGGATGTGTTAGTTCGAGTGGGAAAGTTTATTCTTCCTGCTGATTTTATTGTTCTTGATTACGAGGCAGATGAGGAAGTACCTATTATTTTGGGGCGACCATTCTTAGCTACTGGTGGAGCACTTATTGATGTTAGGGAAGGGAAGTTGAAGATGAGAGTTGGCGATGAGGAAATCACTTTTAATGTGTACAAAGCACTTCATCTCCCTAAGCATTATGAGGACTTATGCATGATTACTGCAGTAGAACTGAAGGGGATAGAGCAGAGCCCTTTTGTGAATTGTAGTAATTCGGACGGGACAATTGAGTTGGAGGAGGTGGTGTTGCAAGCTGAGTGTGTAAGGATGATTGAGAAAAGAGCCAGAGATG
The DNA here is from genome assembly GCA_005239495.1 of Nicotiana undulata. NCBI lineage: Eukaryota > Viridiplantae > Streptophyta > Magnoliopsida > Solanales > Solanaceae > Nicotiana > Nicotiana undulata. The sequence continues at coordinate 105,495 of ML255511.1, forward strand.
AAAAAGAGGAGACCTTCTGAGAGCGTGTAAAAAGTCTAGGCTTAATGAGAGAAAGAAGAAGAGAAAGCGCCCAGCCTGACCAGAGTAGCAGTGTCGTTCCGCGACGTTAAATCAGGCGCTTGTTGGGAGGCAACCCAACTGTATTGCTTTCTTTCATTTTTGTTTTTATTTCATTTTATTTTATTTTTATTATCTTGTAGTATTTATTTTTGTTTTGTAGGACTATGAGCATAGGAAACAAATCCAATGGAAGAGTGCAAAAGCGAGCTAGATGGTTGGAAATAAGTGTGGGGTGCCAACACAAAAGACCATTCGTGGGAGAAGTCTGAGTACCCCGTGAGCTACGGCCTTTGGTCTTTCAGGGAGCATTTCTCTTCACCCTACTTTGCTTTTTTAATTTGTATATGCATCGGGGACTATGCATGCATTAAGTGTGGGGTGAGAAGTATGCTACCTGTGAAATTGTTGTATAATTTGTATAGTTGGATTTTAAATTTTTTAGTGTTAATTAGTTGTTGTTTTTAAATTTTATTTTCAGTTTTTTTAGTTTTAGCTAGTTAGTTAGTTTTAGTTAGTTGTTAAAAAAAATAATTGAAAAAGCTCGGACTTTTCCCGACGATGGATCTGTTGGATAGTTTTCTTGAGGGATAAAGTCCGATTTAAAAATACAAAAAGATTTTTTTATTTTTGTATTTTGTAGGATAGTTAGGTAGTATCCCTTGGTTTTTCTTTGGGCACCGGTTCTTTTCCAAGGGTGTAGTTCGAACCGGGCACTTTAATTTTTTTTTCTTTTGAGTAGTTAGGAAGAAATTGAGTAACTTAAAGATACCCATTGACATGGTTGGTGCCGGCACATTAGGTTATGACATACATTCTGCTTCCCCTTGTATTGGGTTTGACATGTGATGCCTAAGAAAAATTAAATAGCCTATTTTGCGACGCCTCAGTTCATTTGCTTGACTTGTAAGCCACATAGTGCAATATTGCTTAATTTTCTCAATTATGTATGCTTGCTTGACTTGAGAATTGAACAAAACCGTTGTGATTGGGTAATGTGCAATATGTGTGTGAGGTTTAGTTATCTTCTCTGCTATCCGATGTAGTCTAGAACTTGCCCCGTGTGTTAATTGAAGTGAAATTGTAAGTTATGCTAATCTAGGAGATGACGTAGGCATTTTCTTGCTTGTTCAAGGATGTACTTGTCCACGAAAATAAAAAAAATTCCATTGCTAGACCCTTTGAGCCTTTTGACCTTTTCTTTGGTACCAACATTACAAGCTGTATTTCTATTTTGTTCTTAAATTGAGATTTTGCACCTTTACATCCTAAGGCACTTCGTCGCTAAAAAAAGTAGGGTGAGATATTGAGGATTAGTTTTAAGTGGAGCCATGGAAGGGCCCTTTGGTGTGTTAAAATTGAAATCAAAAGCCACTAGCCGATAAACTTTCATGTATGGAGTGCGTGAAAAATATAATATTGTTGTAAAAGAAAGAAGAAGAAAAAATGAATGATAGAAGAAGTATGTAGAAAAAGATACACACCTCCAAATTTTATTAATATGTGCTAGTGGGAATATAGATGCTTAATTGAAAAGGGGCTATGTTGAATATGGGTTGTGGCAAGTGAATTGGTTGAGGAGAAAATGTGTTGAATTGTGAATGTAGTGTATTAAAGTGCTTAGGAGGGTAGCCACTATTCCCAAACATATCTTACATGTCCCTTAGCCTACATTACAACCTTAAAAGTCCTAATTGATCCTAGATTTGGCTAACTTAAATTAGTGGAGATCTACACTAAGGGCAAGCTTATGGTACGACCACGGGATGCATATGAATTTTTTGTGAGAGTGAGTGAAATTTTTGTTCAATTGTGTGATGTCCTTAAATTATGTTCAAAAGCATATTTGAATGTGTGGACTAGTTATATTCACACTTTGTTATTGGTGAGGGCACATGATCTCATGAGCAATTGGTAATATTGTAAACTTTCTTGTTGGGTAATTGCGTGAATTGAAAGAGCTTAGTGGTTACAAGTTGACTTTTGAGGTTTGGTGGTTGCAAATAGGTTGTTGGTATGAGTGATTAACTTGTTATACTTGGGCATGTTTAAAGAAGGGGAAGAATGTAAATTTTTGTATGTTCATATTTGATTGCCGGTATCGATCATAGTCAAGTGGTGAAGTGTGTGGTTTAAAAGTAAAATGCTCCTTGTCAATGAACTTTGTACGTGTTGGAGGGTAGTATTTTGTCCTATTGCTCGAGGACGAGAAAGAGTCTAAGTTTGGGGTGTTGATGTTTAGCTTAAAGTATATATATTTTCATGTATATCGCCTCATATTTTACTTTTGTTTCGTGAGTTTTAGATGTTAATTGTGACGATTTGTATTGATTTGTAGTGTTTTTATGTGTAGGAATGATTTGGAAGCAATCGGGGACGAAACGCACAAAATTAGAGCTGAAACGCACAAAATAGGAGAAACCAATTTTTGGACGCCACAGGCAGGTCTGGGCGCCACCTGTGGCGCTGGAGGCAGAATGGATTTTCAACACAGCGCCCTGGTGGGCGCCCGGCGCTACTCAGGGCGCCAATGACGGGAATTTCTCCTACTTTGTTCCGGACTCGGTTAATTCGACCCTAGACGTACATAACACGTATAAAAGCAAGTCTAAACTCAATTTTGAAGGGAGAACGTGATTTTGGAGAGGAAAAACGAAAGAGCAACACACTTGGGAGCACGGATTTGATCGATTCTTCCATATCTTCTCTAGTACTCACTGATTTTATGTTTGAAAACATTATTTTTGATGATTGTATGAGCATGTGTGGCTAAAAATCCTATTGTTCTAGGGTCATGGGTGAAACATGAGTGTTATATTTGAAGTAATTTGACGAAGTTGATTTTATCATATTGGGTTGTTTATTTAATTTTATTTTTAATTATTTTACTGAGTAGCTAACAGTGAAATACTATCTACGAATTTAGAGTTGAACTCAAAAGTGGGAATTCTAGATTGCATAAAGAATTAAATAGAGCATGTTCTTGAACCCGGGCAACGGGGAACGGATTCGTAATCAGGATAGACATATACCTATTTGCCATGCTTGGTTGAAATACAGGAATTGTAAATGCATTCTTGTAAATCTTAATTCCATAGACATATAGGCGTTAAGTTAACTTGAATAGGCGAGTAAGAACTCGACAGATTCTTATGAGTAATATCAACCCTATCAATCAACAATCCAGATAAATCAATTAGTTATTTTAAGTCAAGAATATAACACGATTGTTAGTTAGCCCGTGACCCTGGAATATCCTCTCCTATTGATTGTTAATCGAAATTTCTATTTGTTTAAGTTGATTTTCTAGTTAATTAATTACTTGATATTCTTAGGTAGTAACTTAGTTAATTATATATTTTGTGATAAATATCTTGATCGATAAGTTAATTGAGTTGAATCCGTCAAAAGTTAATCATAAGTCTTCGTGGGACGATACTCTACTCACTACTTTATTACTTGACGACCACGTATACTTGCGTGAGTGTGTTTGGTCGCAACAATTACTTATGTGATTTCTTAAAATTACATACTTATTAATATGAGGTACACATAAAAAAAACTTACCCGAGAACTAGATTACTTCAAAAGTGGAAGGATCTAATGCAAAAAAATGATAGGCCAAAATTTATGCGTATGTAAAGTGGAACGAATTTTCTACCTTTAAATTAAACACTCATTCAATAACATTTGTGTACAAAATTATCCATAATATTCTAATAAATACTACTCCCTAGATACAAATTCTCTCATTACCATTTGGTAACTCTTTAACTCAACATCAACTTATAGAAGTACTTACGAAAGGGCATCACGTCAAGTTCAGACAACATAATTTTAGGGAATAAGAATAGATTATGTTATAATTTGTTATTAATTTTTCATAAAGTATATTTTATTATTTAATACCACAAGAAAGAAGAAAATCAGGTAACTTCAATAATGGAGGCAATGCTTGAAGTTACAATAAGGCATTTAAAGTATAAGTGGTTGGAGCAAGGCTTATTCAAGTTAGCTAAATCAGATTAATTCAACATTTTTCAGGAACCTACAATTTCTTATTTTGATATTTAATTTTATAACTTATATATATATTATTTAATAACATTTTATGTAGTTTCTTAAAACCGATGTACCAACACTAATGAGGTACAACACAATAATTTGTTCTTTTTATATAAGTTATATTAATTAATACTATACACACGTGCAAAGCACGTACACTAATACTAGTATATATATATATATA